>VVHJ01030247.1:87023-112352 GCA_015107715.1 Tylochromis polylepis
ATTAATTTTATTGCTCAACTATATAAGAGACTCACCTTAAATTACAGGACAGGGGAAAAAAAACCCAAACCCCCCCCAAAAAAAAAAAACCCACCACAATAAAATCACATGGGGCAAAAAAAAAGAAAATCATACACTCAGTGAAGACATTAATATTTCAGTGCTGCATTATTAAACACCATCATAGCTGAATGAGAAAATACCGCAACTTTCACTGCTTGAAAACAGAACACAGCCCCGAGGCAGTGGTCGATTCTGTTTCGTTAGATCGCGCTCAATTAACACATAGACCGCACACAAAAACACAAATAGATGCAAGCAGTCTGAGCTCAGACAGGAAAGGGTTTAATCTCATTATGGCCACAAATGCAAAGAATGCAGTTAATACATAACCCTAAATGTCACCACAGAAGCATACAGTGACGTACGTTACTCCAAGTCTTTGTCCGGCTTTGTTCTGGAGGACTGAGTGGACATGTGACGGATGCATTACAATGACACAAAGCAAAAGTCACTGCTTTGCCAGCTTCTTCGAATGAATATACTATACTGAGTTCACAAAAGATATAAATAACACATAAAACTGGACAGGCAAGCCTTTTAGCAAGCAGCACTGCAAGAGCTGAAGATGGAGAGACGAATCTTCCCTGCAACCACTGACAAAGTCAACCCAGTACTTAAATTCTCCCTGAACTGTTGCTTTTGTGTTTTGCTTTGTTTTTTCCACATCTTAACCACATAACAACCAAAAGGTGAAAGGTCAAATGACTGCAGCACACAAAGCTCCACTGAGGGTTTTAATCTAAGGCAACACAAATGCAAATAAGCACACAGAGGATGCCATAGGTTAAAAAGACACCCCCTCCCCCTCTGAACTTACAATACAGGAATTAAATTTAGAGTTCAGTTCAACGTTAAGCAGCCACCTCATTAAACTGATATACACCGGCTGATCCAGTAACATGTCACTCACCTTCTGAAGGCTGGTTGGGTTGAGTTGTGTTTTATCGATGATCTTTATTGCAACCTGGGAGGAGAAAAAAAAAAAAAAGAGAGAAAAATAAACGAACAAAATGAAAATAAATACAGAGAATTTATCGCACTTACCCAGCAAAAAATGGCTAATTTAATGCCAGTATAGCTCACTGGTTGAGCAGGTGACCATATGCCACACGGTTCGAGTCCGATCCGTCGCCCCTTGCTGCACATTTTCCCTGCTCTCTCCCCACTTTCCCGTCTAATTTCCACTGCTTTTATTTTTTTTTTTTAAATCAATTAATTAGCTGTTTTTTAGAGTTGTTGTATTTATTATCAGCTACTTCAGTGTCCATATTGAACAAGACAGTCTGACGCTTGATGGCTATTGAAAAATATGCTTAGATGATGAGTCCAGCTTCCGGACTAAATAAACCCTGAACTAGGATAATCTGAAGAATCTTTAGCATTGGGTAATACTGCCAGCAAACACAACACAAGCCAATAGTCTTAAATGAGAAAATACATGTGAATCAAAACAGACTCTAACGAGGCCAAAGAGTTCAAACTACACCATGTTTTACAACACAGAAAATACATAGAAGCTAAAATGTACTAAATAAAGCAAGAGGTTTAACAGCAGGACAACTTTAAACCACCATATATGACTGTCTTCTGCTTTATGTGGGTGGAAACAGCAGCTATCACATGATTAAGCCAGTGGCAGACACACAAAGTTTCTTGAGCCTGGAGTTATCAACTGAGCTAATGTAGGTCAAGGGTTTTATGAGAAGAAAGACTACAGTGTATTTAAACACATGGACGTACACCCACACACCCACAAACACAAACACCGTCTTTCTTCAAAGGGTTTAAGGCCTTGACTGCGCTACAAGGATCTGCAGTATTTACTTCTGCTCCAACCCCTAAACTCTTTTCTTTTAGCCTCATATGAGCCACTGTGCACGACTGTGCACGACTGCCCTTCAGCGCAATAATTATCAAGATTTTTTAGCTTTTTGTTTTCTGTGCATTGTTTTTTTTCCTGCTTCTTGCTTCTTTGAACTCACCTCTCTGCCGGTCAATATGTGTCGCGCCAGTTTAACCTTGGCGAAGTTGCCTTTGCCGATGGTTTTGAGCAGTCGGTAGTTTCCGATGTGTGGCTGTTCATCTGAACACAAGGCGATGGAGTTACGACATCTGGCACCAAGTGAACGGCTTGACCAGCCCGTGCCCTTCTCTGAGCGGCTGGCCGACAGGGAGGTATGCTGAAGAAAGAGAGAGATAAACCAACTCCTAAGTACAGTATACGTAAACTACTGTGACTGACACCTTTCCTTCTTAATGAACAACACACGGCTTTTTTAGGAAAGAAAGAAAACTTAGTTTAGTGGAATCCTAAGAACTATATCCAATGTGAAATCTTAGATATGGTACTGAATGATACTTTGGAGGACAGAAATCTATGTAGCAAAATGTTTATTATGCTCTTGTAAATAAAAGCCTAATAAAAAGAAAAGAAACTTTCAGAAAATAATATTCTATCATAGTATTACTGACTGATTTCTTTGGCTTTGGCTAAAACTGAGGGGCTACCAAAAATTCCCCAACACAGAAGAAACCTGTAAAAATATACCAGAAGAAAAATCACATAATACCAGTATGAACGCTACTTGTCCTTAAAATGAACAAATGCTCTCTAACTTTGAGAGAAAACAAATTTTGCTTGAAAGATGATTCACGCTCACAGTTCGTTAAATTAAAAACAGCGTTAGAGCTGAAATGGTTAAAAAACACAAATCAGCTGATTTTTCAGGCAAAACTGCCAAACACAGTTCAGCTGTGTAGCTTTCCCTTGAAAATAAATGATAGTAGATGGAATATATCTATTAAATTTTATATCGGTTGAACTTCTCAGTATAACAGTACAACTAGTACACACTAGTTGCAGACCTAACATATTTAACATACTTGCACAGATGTTGAAAGAGTGAAAGAGAGTCACAAGCTCCAAATGTTCTCCATGCCTATAGAGACCTTGTGACACTGACTCTGTAACTGCATGCCCGTACCAGACACCAGAAGTTGAAAAGAAAGAGCACCCAGCACCCCTCAGTGTTTTTATTCAGCACACTCACGCATGGCTGCGGGACCAGTGACGTTAGACTCGTGTTCCTAATGATGGTGGTGGGAAACTGATCTAGCCTTAATACCCGAGCGTCTGTTGATACTCACAACATGCTCACATCTCAAACTACCACAACAGTCTGAATTTAATCACCCACCTCAGAATTTAAAGAGATGATCAGTGGGTGAAACGGCAGGGTAACGCCGACAGCCAACCAACCAGCACTTTATGTCATTTTTTCCACAGTGATGAGGGAGAGACAGGTAATATAGGACTGACAAATCGTACGCTCTCTGTGTGTCAGCCTGACCCAACTCTACTGCAGCCATACGAGTGCAGTGCTATTCTTGTAATCATTGGCTTTTTGTGTTGTGTCAACACATTAATGGAATGAGTTCTACTGACTTTATATTGATCATATAAAGCAGATCATATTGATCTCCTTCAGTGACAGACTGCTGCATCCTAGATGCATGAAGGAGCATTTCCGCAGGTCCTTCCTCCCTGCAGCTGTCAGACTGTACAATCAAAACTGCTCCCAACAAACTCAGAGGTTTACATCAGTGCTGTAACTGCACTATTCTATCTTCACACTACAACCTGGGTATTGCCTCTTATCCGTATTTAATTTAAAACTGTACAGTGCTAAAAATTGGTAACCATTGTCTTTCTTGATGTAAATATGTAAAAATTGAATATGTTTCTTTTCTGTGTCCTGTGTACTGTTTGTTTGTTTGTTTGTATGTATGTGTCTCTGGCTGCTGCTACAAACAAATTTCCCCTTGTGGGACAATTAAAGGATTATTCTATTCTATTCTTCTATTCTATCATGTCTCATATTTCGATTGGAGTCAAAGTTATTCTGTGATAATTTATCTTTATTGTTTTATCTTACAGGCCTGACTGTTGGTTTTATTTGACCTCTTTACATTAAGTTTTAATATGTCCATTTGCTTTCCTGAGCACTGAATGGACACATAAATACCCATCTGCAGTAATGATGACGTGAGGAACAAAGAAACAAGAAAACAGAGGAAGCTTCAGGGTAAACGCAGGTAACTGACCTGACTACAATGAAATCAAAGTGTGTGAACACGATTATTTTAAAATCTGGGCATTAAATGTTGTTTGTTAGCTACAAACTACTTTCACAAGCAAGAAATGATGCAGCAGTTTGTTCCTGACAGTTGTATCAGTCTTCCCCTCGTAACTCGGGTTAGATTCAGTCTTTCCTGCAAAGCGCCTCGCTACACTTCTCACTATTTTTAGCAACTCGCTACTTTTCAACTTGAAAACGATCAGGAAATGTTCCAGATAAAGATATTTACAGTTTTCCAAATAAAGCTAACAAGTAAATGTTCATTAGTCACCATGTTGATATTACATGAAATATCACCGTGCCTGGTGATATTTCATGTAAGCATGAATAATTAGCATTATTTTCAATGCCCTGACAGTGCCCTGTCACGGCAGTCAATTAAAAATGAAAAAGGTCAAACAAATTGCATAACACTCAATACAGATGTCAAAGTTCAGCATTAAGATCTGTCCACTCGTCTGAGACAATTTTTTTTCCCCCAACCCGATTTCTTCAAATTCAATTCAAATGAATAATTTCATTTCACTTTCATTTTTACCCCAGATTAGCGGTGTCTCTGCCTGGACAAGTACAAGTTAAAGTCTACAAAGAAAAAACACCAGAAAAAGTTCATGCCCAGCCCTGTCAGATGAGACCTTTTAGAAAAATGAAAATTACTCAATATTCAAAACGATATGTCATAAGAAACTGCAGAGACTTGTAGCACCATTGATTTTAAGTCCCAGAGTGATGTAGAAAAAAAAACAAATGAAGATTTCTACAAAACTCATGTTTGTTTTTTAGAGGACTCAACTACCGACCCTGTAGTATTTCTACCTACGCAGTAGTGCAGGAACATATTTGCTTCTTGTTTCAGAAGTCAACTCACATGTTGCCATGTTGGTAAATTTCCACAGAAGCAATATCACAATTAACATATTCTGTGAATCATTGGTAAATTTCTAGATTTGGCAATGTCACTGGCAAAGTGTTGCCTAAGAAGAATCCATTGAAAAGGTAATCTGCAGACAGATAACGTTCAAGTGAAGAAGGTCTCTTGATTCCACCTCAGACTGTCTTCTAAGTATCTTTCACCACTGTCCCCCCCTTCATCTTCTCATCTCTCCCATTCATTCGGCTGTTTGCCAAGATCATTTCGGATTTGCTGTTAGGACCTTTTAAAACCAGCCTGTTTTCCCAGTTTGCATCCCTCAGACCTCAAAAAGCTTTTATCGCGCCTCCTTTTCCTCATTCTCTTTGTGGACTTTCATTCTTAGATTTTATTAGCTTTCCAAAATGCATTTTTTCGAAACACTTGAGGCATTTTTCCTCATATTTCTAATACCAAACAGAGCAAAGACAAAGAGAAAAGCAGGTTTTTGAGAAATGCGCTACATCCCCGGGGGGGAATCAACTGGCTGTAAATTCAGAAAGGGGATGTTTCTAGCTCATATGCTATGTGAACCAAAAGCTAAACTACCATGTAAAAAAACAAAATGTCGAGGTTATTGTTTAAAAAAATTAATTTGATTGTGGACTGTCTGCAACATTAATCAGTACACCAGAAAACAAATAAAAATCACCCTCAGCTGTTATTCTTTCATCTCTCTTTCTGATGCTGATAGCACACATCACAGTTCGGACTAAAATAGTACAAGCTGAAACTAATATTTTATTGAAGGATTAAAACTAAAGAGTTGGAATATGATATTTAAAACGCCATAGCCACCAAACAAATGTGTTCCTTCATTTTCGCCTCTCCCTCACCCTTCCCCCCTTTAATTTCACCTCCTCTTCTCTCTCCTCTGGTTCATCCCTTCCCCCAGACGAATCAATTTGCCTCCTTTCCCTCTATTCTCCTCGCCATGCCTGGACACGCCCTCTCTTTTGTCTTGCGACGCTATCTTCATTTTCAGCGACCTCTCATCATTTTGAGCATCCCGGTGGCCTCCATCACATTACTCCCATCTCGCCATCTCCCCATCTTCAGGGAGCGCAGTCTATCGATTCACCCAATCCTTCTGATTACCACGCAGTTTCACTCACAAGCAGGCCCGTGCATGTGTGTGTGTGTGTGTGTGTGTGTGTGTGTGCTTGAGCAAGATGTGATGGAGTCTATATTGCTGGTAGACTGCAGCAGCAAAGGTATTATAGGGTGGGGAGTTGGGCGATTAAAGCCCCCACCCTCCCCCTCCGGTAAGGGTGTAAGGTGACATTTGATATAGAAGATGGATGAAGGGCTCTGTGTGTGTGTGTGTGTGTGTGTGTGTGTGTGTGTGTGTGTGTGTTTGGGGTGTGGTGCGGTGGTTGTTACTAAATGATTTGCACATTCAGCAAACAAGCTGCACCTTGTCCTTGCAGACTAAAAGCACTGAGATTTGGTGTCCACGCTCTGCATCGTTACTGCTACTAACAAGAACGTATGAGAGGTTAAACCAATGCAATGTTTATCCTTATTATAAAATCAGATTGTATACTCCAGAGCTGAAAAATGAAGACAATGATGAAGTACCAAAAACAGCAATTCCTCTAATGATCCTTAGGGTAACTCTAAAGAACCGAGTCAATCCCCTGATTCCAACAAGAAAACTCCCAACTTTGAACCATTAAAAGCACATTTATGGTCTGGTTCAAAAAAAAAATGCTGAACCCTGCTGGTAACAGCTGCATAGTGGGCAGCTATTTTCAGAACACACTCCACTTGGATGCTGCTAAAGTGTAAAATTAGTCACTAAAGTGGACTGTTTGGACTGTTGGTGCCTCTTGAAGCGTTTTTAATTAAATTATCTGACAGTACTGCTTGCTGACCACCCAAGAAGTTTGTGCTTCAGTTTCGCTGAGTGAGATTCCGGTGTTTTGTTAGTCTGTTATTTTACAGTTTACATTTTAGTCACTATGAAGAAAAACCAACCTGAAATGTTAGATTTTCTTTGTTACTTTCTAGATAAATCTTTCGACATCAACTTAGAGAGTAACACTGTTGACAGGTAATGACTCAACAAAGGAAGCATGCCAGCTTATGCCTTTGAATTCATGTGTGGTTTATACGAATGACAGCTTTATGTCAATTAAACAACAATGTGCTGAAGGTGTGAGTGCGGCTGCCAAAGGGCCTGACAGGATGCTGAAAGATCTGACGCTGACTTTTAAGCTTGAAAAGTTCCCAAAAGTTGCTTAAAATTTTTTTTTTTTTTTTTTTTGCATTGTATGCATAGTCATTCATATCTATAATCAGCTTATACACACAAGGACAGATACAGGACGTTTTCCCCAATCAGGCAAGACAACATGTCCGTCCTAGCACCTTAATGGTTTTATTTCAAACCTGCAGGGCTCACTACACTTTACACTCTCGGTTCTGAGACACTTAATAAAATTGTATTTCATTTAGATTCTTACTTACTGAGCTACTTTATTTTATTTAACTGAACTCTTTTCTACTAGAGTAATTCGATTTTATGGAGCTATTTACTTTTGGCATATCGAGCTGATTTTTTATTATTAGATTTTTTGTTAGTTTGATATAAGCTGGCTGCTATAACAGAATTATTTTTTATCTTAGAATTAATAAGATAAAATAAAAATACAGTTAAAAACCAACAGCCTCGTGTCATTTCTCTAAATTTTTAGACCTTTAAAACCCGATGATGGCGTGACATGCCTGAAGGATGATGATTACGATCATGTGTAAACAAAGCAGATAAAGATCTGTTCTTAAACCAAGAGCAAAAAATGATTCAGTTTATTTCTCAACATGGTTTTAGCCATTCCTCTCATGTTTCGAAGTGACGTATTAACATCTGAAAAATAAAAAGTTTGTGGTAAAGTTTCGTAAAATATCAGACGGAATATTAAAAAACAAAAAACAAAACTAAAACTGTGCTTTCAGCCTAAAACATGATTTGAAGATGGAAATAAGAAAAAATCCCACGACTGACTGAATTTATGCTCAACAGATGGTTTGAACTCCCAACTAATCAGCAATGAACGAGCTGTGAATGTTCATTTACTTTAGTTACAAAAAAAAAAAAAAAAAAATCATAGCCTCTGAACAGATCATCTGTGGATTTAAGTACACATGCAGTTCCCCACAGAAACATAATTTCAACACATTTAACCGTTTTTTTCTAAGCAGATCTGCAGCATTCTGGTCACGTCTTTTTCCATGAAAAACCACCATGATATCGTGAGCTACAAATCACGGGAAATCACTTTTAGTCTGCAATAAGAGGTAAGTGTTAGCTCAGATGTGTGGTGGCATGCATGTTTGCATGTCTGGCTTGGCTATTGTACAGCACAGGAGTTATCTTCCATCTGCACTGATCTGTGTGGGCGTAGAGCCAAACAAAATAGATATGAATCGATGAATGGAAACTCATGAATCTCATCGACTCTCAGTATGGGCCTAATCTGACTGAGGAACATTTTCCTCTTTTATACTCTGTGGAACATGCCTGTCATCTTTTCTAGTTGATAATTTCTCTGGATGCTGTTTCTCTTCTGTAAATTAAAGTTTTGCTGTTGCTGTTGTTATAGGGATTATTGCTTATATGTTGCTGCGGGACTCATAAATAACTCAATACAAAAGACTCAGCTCACTGTTGCAAAGACAAAATTAAAATGTGTTTTTCCGTGGTCTGCTACATTGGTTTTAAATTAAGCTGGAGGAATGTAAAGGCGAGGCAGGCAACACTACCTCAAGACACGCACTATGACGAACACAAATGTGCTTCCACACAATGGACCACACCCTGAGGGAGGTGTCTTGGATGTACTTTTGCTCTGAGTGTGTGTGTGTGTGTGTGTGTGTGTGTTGTTGGGTAGGGAGGTACTGAGTAAAGACAGGATGTGTGACCTTATGTCCAGCAGAGGAATGGTGTAACTTTCAGCCATCGTCACAGACACACACTGACCTACAGTACCAGTCCAGCTTCCTCTTCTGCTCCTGAGGCTCTCGGCCTCAGACTGGTACGTCACTGGCTCTAACACACACCTCCTCTATTACACATGACTGCAGACACGCCATCGCCATCGCCATAACAGAAAACAACAAAGAGATAAGAAGGATGGAAATAAAAAGGATTGTTATCTTATGCTAAAAAAGGAAAGAGAAATTGCCATCAGTAATATCTAGCTAGTGAGGTCGATATGTTAGATTTCTCCTCCTGCCCGAGAGGTTAAAGCATGTTCAGCTGTAAACTATGTAGGAGGAAAAACTTAAAAGTATTTCAAGGAAAACAAAGAACCAAACCAGTTTAGGGAAACACATACTTACTGTGTCTAAACAACTAAAATGCATTGATAGGAAAGCCCCACAGTGACTTTATTCCAATAGGTTGCTTTGAATGTAGCCAACCAGGAGCTAGTTTCACAAAGACAGTTTTGACTTTTCTTATGCATCAGTCCAAGGCAGTGGTTTTCTCTGTGGGGCACAGAGCCACAGCAGGTGGCCAAGGAAAAATTATACAGCTATTTCTATACTGACCTTATGCTATTATTTGCTTTAACAAGAATTCAACTGGGGGACCACTGGTTTCTGACCACTTACACTATAACACAAAAATATTGCCTCATTTTAAGCCAAAGCTAACTAAATACTTACCTTACCATTGTAATAAGCAGTTACACCTTCATTTAGAAAACAAACAAAAAACAAAAAAAACATGGCTCATGATGTGTTGCTAAGAATAATAAACATTTAACAAACACTACTTTATTATCAAGTCCAATTTAAGGCGTTTACTGAAATAAGTTGCTTTAAGCTTTCCTTTAAGCTGTGTAATTAAATTATTAGTCAAGCAGCTACACCCAACATCAACATTAGCCTACATAAACCACCAGACCATTAGAAAGTACCAACGCAAGGGTTACACTACCCACTATATATTCTCAACAGCATGTTTTAGGCTTCTTAGTCCCTCTTCCTTTTTTTGACAAACAATTTCTGCAGAAGCTACTTAGTGTGCCATTATTTTTGATGTAAAGCATCTTTATTTACTTCTATTTAATTCTTATTTAATTGTGCTCCTCCTTAAGAAAGTTAAGGTCTAAAGCGCTAAGACGCTATACACAAAATGAATGTACACATCTATTTTAAGTATATTTCCATTATCTAAGCCGTAGTAAACTCTATCATTGTGAAACTGGCCCCATGGCCCCAGATCATACAATCTGAGGTTGACTGGCAGCTCTACATTCCTCTCATGCAACCGGCGATCTACGCTTTGAGTGTAACTGCTACAGGGAGTACACATGAAAGATATTATCTTTGTCCACCCTCACAAAAGAGTCTTCCTCTTCATCTCTAACAGCTCAGGATCCCTGTATAACCCTGTCACATCTCACTCATCCATCAGGAGTATGTGTCAAGAGCAGCAGGAAGTTGCATGAACTTAACCTGCGTCACATCCTGTCCTGGAGACAGATGTCACAGCAATGACAGCAGACGTGTCACATGTTGTGCTGCAACACTCAGCGAGCATTTCCTGGCAGGCCCCAAAAGGAAGAAAGAGCTGAGAAAAAAAAAAAAAAAACCCTGCCAGTGTCCATAACAGACAAGCTGTCTGATGCAATGGAGCTTCAGCTCAACCAGCTGCTGTAGCTTCACTTTCCTCAGAATGTGATCGATTCCATGTGATCCGATTTGTTTGAAAAAGCAGGAAGCATTTCATGTGGTTTACAAAAAGGAGTGAAAATCGCATTAGTCATCTTGCATCTGTTTGTATTTGAGGACGAAAGAGGAACCAGTCTTTTAAAGCCAAAACTCCAAGATATTCCAGTTCATAGCAGTACTGCACTAATGGATGATGATCTCAGGGACCGTACACACTGACATATGAGAGAGCGATAAATACAGTGTCAACCAAAGACCTAAAATCAGCTAGAAAATTATGCAAACTGCAACACATGTAGAGGGTGGTTAACTATGCACTTGTAGAAACAGTCATTTACATCCTCTCCTCAACATGTTGTCTCACCAGGCATAGATGTCTATGCGTGAAAGACTCCAGTGTTGGTGGCAAAGGCATGGTGAAGAGTGGAGAAGAAACAAACCCATTTTATATGCAACTATAAAAACAACATGACCAAGTTAGTAAAAATAAAGCCCAGAAGAATAAAAGTAAAGAAAGGCAAGGCAAATGTTGTCATGTAGCTGATGACCATTTAATGTTGGTGGCCAGTTATAGTTGGCTAAAAACACTCATCATGCATAAGACTGCCCAGCACTATTTTATAGCAAGCATATATTAAGTCTGTATCAATATACAAAAGAAGTCACAAAAGCAAATCTAATTGCTCATTTGTTTTACTTTCAACACTTATACAAAGCTATGCTGTAAAGCTCAAGAGGTCTGTTTTAATTAACCTAATACTGATTTCTGACAGTATTTATGTAGCGTAATTATCAGTCATTACTCAAACCTTTCAACACTTACACTGTGTCACCACCATCATGTTGTGTTCATGGCAGGAAATAATCTTTTGGAGTTGATATTTCTTCATGAATCATTTTGTAACACTTTCTGCTGTACTAGTAAACAGATTATAAAGAGTGGCAGGAAATGTGTGAGAGAAGAGTAAGATGAATAGATGAAGGTCACACTGGACTGAAATGTGTGTATTTTTGAAATAAATGAGAACGGAAAGAAGAATTGACTTTATTTCAAAGGGAGTCTAAATAACCCACAACTATTTCACGCTGTGACTAATAAGCATTGCTTCCACATGTTGCCCCTTAAACAATATAAATGACTGATATTCAAACAGAACATCCCTAAAGCATTTTTTGTGTTTCAGATTATCCGTGGATGACTAAAGCAAAGAAGCAGATAGACACAGATAGACACTCGAGCCCAAACTCAAGTCAGACCAGTGCTGCTTCTCTCCCTCTCTGTCTTTTACGGGAAGTCCAATGTTAACCTTCTGGTTTATGATCCAAATACAGTAACACGGCAAGGCATTTAGCAGTCTCACTCAGCGCAGCCTGATTCGATTCCACTGAGATTTGCATTTTCTTATTTTTACATGGCTTAAAACCGGCCCTCGGGTCAGACCGAGTACGTGCACTTATTAAGGCTTAAATCATCATTAAATTGACCTTAATTTGAAAAATCAAGAGAACGTTAACTACCCTGTTAAGTGCCAGCTACTCTGAGTGCTATTAAACACCCCATTTAAAAAAGTCATCTTGTGACGACCAAGTCTTCACTAAAAGCAGTGATCCTGTTGAAAAAAATAAAACCAAATATGAATAAATCACTGTTTTCTGCACCACAATGCCCCCTTTGTTAAATCCATTACCCTCTTATGTTGAAATACCTTGGAGAGGTTTTAAGAGAAGACATTTAAATATCATCCCCTACATGAGGCAGACGGCACAAATATTAAGAGGACAACTACCAGACACTGTGGGTTAAATGCGGCCTCCTTCCTCCAGTGTGACATCATCTGGCTCCACAGTATGCAAAATGTAACTGGATTCCTCCATCTGGACAGGGCAGGACTGCAAATGTACACACACACACGCTTTCTTTTTGCCTCTGGAAATGTGCCACATTACTCAGCATATCATTCGCCATGGGTCTGTAATCGTCAGTACAGGCTGAGTAAGGGTCAGATTTATTCTGTTTGGATCAACAGCAGCGGATTACAGAGCTGAGTCACTCCTTGGCTAGACCTCAGCTTCTCTCTCCCCAAACCCTGCATCGCTGTATAAATTTATACGCATAAATGCAAAGAAAAGGCACAATTCCCTTTGGCAAAAATTTTACTGTCCATTTCAATAATCTTTGATTTAGCTAATTTAGGTGACCTTGTGTCATTTTCCCACAGTGTCAGTCTCTCTACTGCTTTTTGCAGTCATGTATGATCTCATTCACTTCTCTCATAGTTTGTGGTAGGACTGAGGGATGGAGCATGCACACAGCACAGTAAGGGCGGTACAACAGTGAGACGAAAACAGCATATAGTTCATGACAGCCTACTGTAAACACATTGAAAGCTTCCCAACACGTGTTAATTAATCTAAAACTAAAGTCGGGCAGAAATAGGTCTACCGAAATGTCCACAATTCTGAAAATAAGAAGGCTACAACAACAACAAAACAGAGGAGGGCAGGCTTTAACCCTCAATTTTTAGTGTGGTCTCTATGGATAGTTTCCCTGTTCAAAGCAACCCTAATGGGAGTAATTTTAAAAATTTCTAACAAACTCATTCATCTGGATACTGAAGTTAGTGGCGTCAGACCCCAACCTCAACATGCTTTTGCCATTTGTGTTGTTAGTGAAAATATCTGAACAATAACATATCCTGCTTTGTTTAGTGAGTAAAATCAGTCTAGGATTTAGCCCTTATTAGCAGATAAATGTGTTTACGTATTGTTCCCAGACAGTACTTGCAAAGTCCTCAATTACGCAGGCCTAGAGAGTCCATGGCAACCTGCTGGCAACCACCAGTCACTAGCAAAACTTATGTATTCACTGAATGGGTGGCAACTGGTTGGCGACTGGTTGTTGGAAGTAAGTAGCCAAAAATCTTGAAATTGCTTCAGTCGCTAGCAGATTGCCACGGTCACCTGCAGTCTGCATGGACTTACTTATCAGTAAACACTTGCCAACTGCTGACTGCAAATCCGAAACCTTGCGCCTTTTGAAACATGTTTGCTGCAGTGATAAGGCACAACTTCTCTTTTAAGGACGAACATTCTCCTTTTCTGGTTAGCATCGCACTTTTTCACTACCAGTAGTGAGCAAGGGTTTTCAGACAAGTCGGCATCTTCCATGCAAACGACAGGCAGCCGTAGCGATCTGCTAGTGATCACAGCAATCACAAGGAGGTTTATGGTACAGCAACCTCTTTACAACCGATTTTACCTAGCAACAGCTAGCAACCACTCACCAACAAGTCAGAGAACGCACATTTTTCCATAGAAACCAGATGTTACCAGGTGGTTTCCTACTGGTCTCAAGGGCTGTGTGACAAAATTTGTTAGCCATGGCAACGGAAGAAACTTCAGTGTTAGACTTCAAATTGTAGAGATCAAAACCAACTATTATACAGTCTGTTTTTTGTGTACCAAATAGAAAGGCTGGGGAGCCCCCCACCCTCACCAAAGGAATCACCCAAGTGGAAACACTGACGACTAAGATTAGTTCTAAGTATACGGCAGCATTCAGTATTACTCAAATGAAAACTGTGGACATGTATTAAGGGAAGGTTCAGTACACTGGGTGAAAGTTAGAATAGAAGTCAAAGCATAATAATAGTTTACATTTGAATGATTTTTGTAATAATGTTTTAATTTTTAATTCATTTTCTGAGTTAGTGGTTCATCAGGCTTTTTTTTCTTCTTTTTTCTAGTAATGTCAGAGATGAGCACGACTGAGTATTTTCTCTGGTGGGAGTGATAATTGCTAAAACTAGGCAAATCGTATGAAATCTTTACTTTCTTTCATGGATAAAACTTATGATTTTGAACATGACTGGATTAATCAAGACAGATTGTAATCTGTGAAACTAGCAGTCTGTCTAGTCTTAAAACGTTTAGTGGATTCTTACACACAGTTTGCTGCATACTTCCACATTCACGCCAGTCTATGTCACATGAGCATACACTTTTGAGTCAAGTCCTCTTATTCATTTGACAGTTGACTTCTTAATTTCTGTTCAGTACCTTCTACCCACTCGCTTTTCCATCATTCCCACAGCTCAGTCTTTGTTTCTGCCCTTTTTGCTACCTAATCTAAAATTACAAGACCTACACAACCTCTCACAATTATGTTTATTCCTCATGCCCAAAGCAATTTGTCTAGAAAATGAAACCATGCACACTGATCGGAGAGAAACATGACCTGCTTGGTAACATCTCTTAAATTAAATGCAATTGCTGGTTTGGCTTCACAGACCTTCTGACTAAGCGGGTGAAATAATGGATGTCAGTGTTAGGCATTTAAATTCGGAAGTAGTGTTCTTTAAGATTATGGTCTGCTGTAGGAAGCTATTAACCACACTGCCAAGGGGAAGTCATACCATAGTTATTGACAACACTTGCAACGTACTTCTAGCTTTCTGTCTATAACCAGATGATAAATGCAAAAAAACCAGCCAGCTTAACTCAAACAAAAACACATAGAGGAACCGGAAGTACTACAGTATTATAAGCTCCGCTTTTCTGCTGACCACAATTTTTTTTAAAAACAAACAAAAAACAAAACTATTTTGGTGACAAGCTAGAGATGTTGGACTGCTGCAAAATTTACTTTAGTTACTAAAACATCATCACATGCACACACGAATCAGCTTTTAATAGCTTTAAAAAGTTGGTAAGCAGGGTTTCGTCTGCAAACAAGACATAGCACCCAAAGAGGGTTTTTTGGCCTTTCACCAAATGCGAGTTTCATTTTGAGGTCTGATATTTGACCAGGCATGGGAAAAAGATGCCAAAGATGGCAGCTGAATGACACATCACACGAACCTTCATTCCCAAAAATCCGGCTCGCTCTAGGGCTCCTCTTGAACAGCCAAACTGGGCATGAAATAATTTTTTTCAAGGGGCACACAAGTTTAGGCAGATTTGATAAGATCTCAGCAGTCATTGTACACATGCATATTATATATCCCAGTGAGCACTGAAACTGTAGTTATGGCTCTTAGAGAGCGACCTGGTCTTGCTGGTTGAAAAACACTGGATGGCTGTTAACTAAAAAGGGCTTTTGGTTAAACTGCAGCAGCTCAGGCCTGAGGAGAAACACTGAGGACAGTAAGCCGACACCTGACAGCCGAAGAGGCCCTCTACACAATGAACACAACAGCCTGACTGTGTGCTCTGACTATGAATATCTGAGTGTCTTTTATTCTTGTCTGGTGGTTCAGATTTTGTAATTGTGCAAATCTGCTTGTCTGCAGGGGTCTTTGTGAGCGTTTGGCAGTTAGCAGAGGCTACATGAAAAGTGTCATTCTGCACATGGTAGCCTGATCTCCAGAAAACGCCACCTGTTCAGCGTTTGTCGCCTAACCACTTAACTAGAATTGCATAACTGCTGGAGAGAAAACAATCTGTGTTGACAAAATGCCAAGACAGTTAGTTTTGGATTTGGTGCCAGCAAAGTTTAATTACTGTGTTTATTCTGTTGGCTTAGGCTCTTTAACCTGCATCTAAAACAGTGTTCCTTCTTTGGAATGATCATAAAGCCAATCCCAATTATTATCTCCCCATTTCACCATTAATTTAAGACCTTTTCACTGATGAATTTTAATGCATTTATTTTAAAATGCCTACATTTCTATCAGACCGTCTAGCTTTTATAAGCAGTTTCTCCCCAAAAAGGTTGATTCTGTTTATCTGCATGTAGCGCTTTCAGTGGGAGAAACGTTTCATCACTCATCCAAGTGACTTCTTCGTCCAGATGAACACAATCAACCTTTTGGGATTTACTTACCTGGATGATTGAGCATGCATCAAGACATAAGCAGTTTTTGTTGATTTTACATTTCTAACAGTAGCTATGTGCACAAGTGGAACCAAAAGATCATCAGAAATTGCTCAAATTAAATCTACAGGAAGAATATGGCCCATTGAGTGGCACACTGGGTGTTTGAAAAGCAATTTGGAAAATGCAATTCAAAAACAACAGATAGAGGGTAATGTCAATAGCATTTAAGCCTGTAATGTAAGCAAGTAATGCAAATCCTTAAATTTTCCTTACAAATCTGACACTGACAGGCTCTTGAGAAAGCCATTTTCAGGAAGGTCCAGTAAGCTCTTAAGCTCTTCTCCTTATGTTGCCCCACTTTACACTCACTCATGCTTTCGCAGTTTACTACTGCTGTATGCTGTAAAATATAACCAGGGAAACTGGGGGCTCTGTAACCTGCTCATGGGTAACATTGCTGAGAGGCTAAACAGAGGGTAACTCAATCTCATCTCCAGGGATTTGAGCTGGAAACTTCCCTCCATGTGTTCTGCTTCTCTGACCTTTTGGGTCTACTGTTGCGGCTGTAATCCAAAAGGCCTTTCAGTTGGCTTCAGCTGGCAAGTTTACAAAATAGTAAACATCATCAGCAAGCCACTGCGATCAGTACGTGTTATCTCAGTTTCACTGCACTTTGCGAAATGATCACAAACAGATTTGTATTTCTGGGCGCAAGTTTTTATGTGTACTAATCATGCCCCTGTACACAAACTGAATGTTTTCCACTTTTAAAGGGCAAAAAAGTCCACATGTGGAGGTTTCAGGAGGTTTCACTGCTCACACAAGAAACCTCAGTTAAAGTTTTACGTGAATAACACATCTTTCCGTTTCATTTGTTTTTCATTTATTTTTAACGTGTTATTAAATATGTTATTGTTTTAGAAGCGGCACAGTTAGACGATAAAAACAACTAGGTCAGGGTCAGGCTATTAAAGACAACTTGTTTTGGTTGGGCATTAAAAAAAGATCATGGTTTGGGGAAAACAAAAAGTTTTTCGTGTCTTTTAAAGGTCGGTTTTCTTGTTTGCCGTGGTGACGCATGTTGGCTGAAGAGTCTAGGCAACATATGTGCTACATGCACAAAATATACTTCCTATTGAAAAATGTCAGTTTCAAAGTTGTGCTGTCACAAAACAACATGACAGTTTGTATCTATAAACATAAACAAATAGAATCTGTTTTCATGGCTATTTCACGTTTTTCTATAAAACTGGGCAAGTAATCTAACAGCAGCCCGCTTAATTTCATACCCATCATGCATGGTTCGGCTGGCTTTGGCGGACCCGATGATTTAAAGCCTAAGGCTGTTTATGACTGTATCTGGAGCGCTTCTAGGTGAAATGAATGCAAATGTGGGCATCAAAGGAGGGTGCCAGTTTTTGGGCAACATGTCTGGACAGCAAGTACATGAATGTTTTTGCTTGTCCGAGGAAACACAAAAGCCTTGCTGTGCCCTGCAGTGGCGCACAGAAAGACATGTTGGCCTTTTTGTAAGGAAACGCAGCTGTGCATGTGCACACAAGCACTCACCCACACCCTCTATATGACTTCCTTATGACGAGCCCCAAGCAAAAAAAGTCTGCCCATTCTCACAGTTCAGCATTAAACCTGTTTACTACACCTGTAATTAACTTTTGCTGTTGAGACTTTAAAAATATTCTAAACTCAAGCGATAATCCCACACAACTTTTTCTTCTAAAAACACAAATACAAGGCAATATAAAGTTAAAGAGGAGAAAAGATCCTAAATAAAAATGTAAGATTATATGAAAAATTCTCAGAGGCCTTTTAGAGATGCAGGTTTAGCAGGTTGGGTTAAGTCATCTGCATGTGGAAACAAGGAAACTACAGAGGGAGATGAACACTGACACAGATGCAACTTCAAAACAGATCAAGTTGATTTATTGGAACCTTTTAAATCACACCTCATATCAGTTTAACAAAAATATTAGTGAAAATATTCATTTTACTTTAAGAATTTAAAGTTTTGTAATTTCCTTATTTAACATAAATATAAGCCTATAGCAAGAAGGGTTTGAATCCTGGCAGCTTGCCCCTGTGCCTGGGTGTTCTGGCGTCCTTGCACTGGGCAAACACATGCACGATTGCCTGACTGAGGAAAAGTGCTATATCAATGCCTTTTTGCTTCACAGCGTTTTTATTTTTGCACCCTTAGATTAAAGATGTAAAACTGTCACAGTAAGCTCAAGACTGATCTCAGTAAGCTACAAAGAGATGTAAAATCCTAACAACGTCCTTGAAAACGATTCAATTATCCACAGCACACCGCTGATAAACAGGGCAATAAGATGGAGAATGAGATTGGAAGTAAAAAAATATATATATAAAATAATTTATTCATTTGTCCTGAAAGGCCGGCCTTAGAAATTCTTTGCTATTCATGTAGTCTACCGTAAACTGCAGATGTGCCTTCTGTCAGTGATTCTGCAGTAAAATGTTCGCAGCCCACAGAGAAGCATAATCCTGCTGTTATGGACAAGAACATCACCGATATTCTGGTTTGGTTCGTGCAGGTTTGAAGTATTGTACAACTAGTAATTTTCTGATTAGTGTGTGTCAAGGAAAAAAAGAAAAGAAAAAAAAAAAGCACGAGACGATACAATACAGAAGTGTAATACTTAAAGCAGTTAAACAGTACAAAAAGCAGCTGGGACATTTTTAACTTCAGGGTATAAAGGTGAAAAAAGATGGAGGACATGTCAGGTATTAATTCTGGTTTCTGTGTGACTTGCAACTCCTGACAGAGTCAGAAATAAACACGGGGAGGTTAAAGGAAATGAAAGGACTGAACAAGAGAAAAGAGCAAAGCAGAGAACAGAGAGTAAGAACATGCCTGGTGTGAAAGTGCAGACCGTCATGTTGTGTGTGGTGTGACTGAATGATAAGTCAATGTGGTGTTGATGATCTCAGAAGAAGACGAAGCCACAGCAGGATAATATCGCACTGAGCCGTGTGGCTGTGCGATTGTGATGGTCTCGGAGCCTTTTGCCTTTGAGACTTTTCTGTCTTACGTGCAGAACACACAAATACATGCACCAACATGTGCACACACAGAAGCACACATGCATGCATTCAAAACTTCCATTTACTTTTGTCTTTCTACTACCATCTGTAACTATCCTGTGATGAAATGTGGCATTCAACATGAAGATCTGAAGCACAAACACAACATTTTTAATTAATCAGAGTTGGAAATTGTTCTTGGGTGGGTTTAGAGTCCTGCATCAAATCCCAGCAGCCCCTACACCTACTGGGCAACATCACTGCTTGCGTTTATACTTGTGCGCTGGTGCAATCACAAGTGAAATAGAGCTAATCCTATTGGACTTGGAGGTAATAAATATTGAACAACAGTTTTACTACAACACAGGAAGGAGAAAGACTTCAGAGGTGATTGAGCTCAGCTATCAGAGCTATGAAAACAGGAAAATGGCATATGTCTATATTGGAAGAACGATAGCATGTGAACGACACTGCCAATTATGTTGTGTTTAACTGTGATTATGCTTGTGCTAATCAACATATTGTGTTTGCACTGCATATTAACACCAAGCGGATCTAGTTGCAGGCAGTTGTTTTTGGTTTGTGTCGACATTTGGTTACTTTTCTAGGAAGGTGTACCAAGCACAACAACCAAGCATTATTCAGCAGATTTGAATGATGATTCTAGGGCTGTGCAATCTGACAACTTTTAATTTCAATTACAATGTTGGCTTGTTGTCAAATATGCTCTTATTCTTTTCTTTTAGAGTGACAGTTTTAATTCCAAGAAACTCCCTGCCAGGCTGCAGCATGTTAGGTTCAGTTAACATTTTCTTTCTAATTAAATTGTAATGAAAGTAAAAAGAAATCCACTTTTAAAAGTTCAATAACTCTTCCATTCTTCCAGAGTCTGTGAGTAATCCCATCAATTATGATTCCAGTATTGATCAAAATAACTGTGACTGGGATTTTTTTCTTTAATCGAGCAAACCCGGGTGACTCTATACATGCAGCTTTTATGCCCAGTGAAGCCTGAAATATAAGTTATGGATGTCTGACCATTCATTTAGATAAAGGCCTTAAAACAGCTGCCAGGATGCACTGCACAAATGCCTGCCAAGTGGCAAAACTTGCTTCCGGAAGGACGTCGCTATAAATCAAGGGATAAGGTTGGAATAAGGTCTGTAAGTTGAAGGCAGAAAGTCAATGAGTGAACGAGTGTGTCCGTGTGTGTGTGTTAAAATGGACAGGAGAGGGTGAGGAATAATGGGAAGGTGGGGGTGGGGTGTGCAGGACCCCATGTTGTAGCCATGGTGAGGTTACTAAGACAAAAGGCTTGTGTTTGAGCAAGGACAGCAATCATTCTGGTCTATTCCCTGCAATGCTGAGTTCTCACCAGCTTTAATGCGACATATGCATTTCTGCAAGGATCATTTCTGACAAGAGGAGACTGCATCAAGCATTTAACAGGCTCTATTATTAGTTTACTGCTCTGCTTCAGGAGAAGTCGTTTTATGACTCTTGCAGTTATTAAAAAACAGGGGACAGAACCCACCAGTGGCTTTCGCTTTTATTTGGTATCTCATAGTGTGGACAAAACAGCATTTTCAGAAAGCGAAGAGGCGACTGCAACAGATCCTCCTCAATGTGAAGACTGAGCTTCTTTAGTCTTAATCTTTATTATAACACAAGCCTCAATATAACTTAAATGTTTTGGAATTTTTATTATTTGGATGTGGTGTAAATGTGCAAACCAGCTACAACAGGTTTGCATAAACGTCAAAGTGGATTCTGCCACCTCTGAAAGTGCTTCTGCGTTCCAGCAAGCGGCATAAGCAATAAACACCTACTGTTAGAATCCAGAATGAGTCATGCAATAAATGATCGTAACCAGAGTGACCTAATCATACCTTTCATATATTCCATACTTTACATTACAGGAAAAACTGCACTTCACTGATGTCAGTAGATCAACTCAAAAGGTCAGTGTGAACACCAAAGAAACCAGCTGATGCAGGCCAAGGGTTCTCAATGTTTTGATGACCGAGTGCCAATCAAACCCTTGCAGTGTTTGTAATGTGTCTGTTCAGAGAATGGTTTATCATTTTTTATCTTCTTCTAATTTTTATTCATTAGCAAGGAAATATTTCTTGACACTTAAAGTACTTTAAAATGGCAAGAACAGAGGAAGTGACATTTAAGAGCAATACTCCCTTGGTTCTACATTGCTATATCAGTGTTTCCCACTGAGTGTGTTTAGATAATTTAATAAGCTTTAAAATGATATATAAACTTAGGCAATAACTGATGGAGCACTAGTCAGCTGCTTCTCCAGTTAGTTTCTTATCCAGTGTATGGACTCAAAGTCCATGGTCCTGGACTGCTGCTTGCAATCGTAGTACTCCGTTTACTTGTAGTGTAGTGTACCATCTTTCCATATGGTGCAGGTTTCAGACTACTACCGGCAGCTGCAATCCAAGACAATGGACTTCAAATATGTCTGAGCAATGGATTGGTCAGTCAAGCCAGCTCACAGCAACGACATCCTTAAAAGTCAATGAACAGGGAAAGACTAGACTGGAAACACTGGCAAGTTCAGATTAGCATCACCTTTCAGAATAAGAGCAAGAGGACTGTCTAATAGTAAATCAATAACGCTGTTGTCTTGGATGGATGAAAAATACCACTAAAAATTAGGGTTACAATGATTCGTCAACATACTCGATGGTGTCGAAGTGAAATTTTATTGTCCACGCGTTGTATACTATACCACATAAATGTGTTTTTGTAACTGCAATACACTACAGGAAGCTATGTTGGCAGTATCGCCTATATCATCTGCCAAGACTGCACTCAATACTAATGAAGAAGACTGTCTTGATGCATGCTCAATGATCCAGGTAAGTAAATCCCAAAAAGTTAATTCTGTTCATCTGGACGTAGCGTTTTCAGTGGGAGAAACGTTTCGTCATTCATCCAAGTGACTTCTTCAGTCTAAGCTGACTGCAGGTTAGCAGGTAGCAGACGTAGCGTTTCTCCCACTGAAAACGTTGTGTTCAGAGGAACGGAAAAATGGAAACAGATTTAAAAAAAAAAAAAAAAAATGTTAAAGCATTTCACAGATAACAAAAGTTAAATGCAGCCTGTGCAAAGCAGCGCTTTCCTTCCATGATAGCACTACTGCAGTGCACAAGCATTTAAAAGACCAGTGTTGTGCCAAAAAGTGATCATCTGCTAAAAACTGATTTTCAATGTTTTCATTTGTTTTGGGGGTTTTTTTGTTGTTGTTTTTTTAAAATGTGGAATGTCTTTACCTATATTGGTAAATAGACTTTAATGAACATGATTTACAAAGGGATTATATATAAAATGTAAAAATGACCTTTTTTTCCAAGTATCTTTATCACTCTGTGTTATTGTACCTACATTCAAACCAATCCAGTCCTTTTTGGCCACTTAAGACGTCGTTATAAAACTACTGTCATATTTGTTGCAATTTTTGCGATCCTCTTGGCCAGATTACTCTTAAAAAGATATTTTTTTTTAATGTCAATGAGACATTTTAACTGGATAAATAAAAGATAAATGTCACTTTTGGGCTTCTACCTTTTGATAGGAACGTTGTTTGTGGCTCAAGATGACTTGATAGGGATACATTTGACATATGTTTCACAAATCATAGGCGAAAACGTTATTTATAGCAGTTTAAATATGGGCAATCAATTGTTGGCAAACACCAGAAATCACTTTTTGGCAGCTAATGAGTGAAATTCAATAGTAAACCATTAAACAGGGATAGCTACACTGTCTCCCAGTTCGTTTGTTTTTTCCACACATTAATATCATAGTAAACCTCTTCCACCTAATGTTAAGTAGTTAATCTGTGGGTATAGAGAGAGAGAGAGACAACAGGGTGATATTCACAGGTGGGCAGACTTGAGCAGGTGAGGCACTGGAGCCTAGAACAGGAGGTTTGCCCACAGGAAGAGGAGATTAGGAGTTATTGAAATAATCGTTGACTAATCGAAGAAAAATTGGTAGATTAGTCAACTACCAAAATGATCTTTGGTTGCAGTCCTACCAATAATACACTTTCTGTCAATTCATAGAGGCACTGTATCTACGTAAAGTCTAATTCGCCCGTTGAATGCTCGAAGATTTGTACACTTTCACAGGAATGCTGTTTGTGAGCCCAGCTTCAGATATTACACTGCCCATTCTTCACCAACTTCAACATCATATATTTCAGCGCCTTTCACTGGTATGAGTTCGAGCCTCTGATATATCCTGAGCCAGTTATACTAAAATTTGTCTATCCTGTCTGAGTATCCTGAGGATGAATGCTGTTAACGTTAATTTCCTTGGGATTGCCGTTTCAGCTTTCAGTGTCAGGTGCTTTTTTACTAAGCAGGTTTCTCGTCAGTAGCTAGCAATACACGTCTGCAACTGTTCAAGTTTACATGTTTAAAAGATGTCGGGGTTTGCCAGCGAGACCTCTAAAGGTCTTGTATTCTTATTCTTGTAGTGCAACAGTGCAAGTCTTCCACATTATTAGTGTTACGTTTGCAATGATTAGTTATTACCAATCCCTACAATCCCTCTGTGAAATGTGGGAAACATTGTGTATGCTTTATCATTCCTTGACATGTTCATGACCACAAATAAATGTTACCAAGGGCCACCACTGGCCTCGGGTCTGCACTTTGAGAACCCTGGATGCAGGAAAATTCAATGACAGACACTACTGGTATTGGAAATATTTGCACCTATCTAAACAAAAGATATACATGGCCTGAGGTAGTGACACCATACGCTTTAAATAACCTTAAAAAGCAGGAAAGGAAGTATTCTGTGTTTTGTTAGCTGCACTAAAAGGAAGTGGTCTTTGTTAGACCTTCACATCCAAAAGGAGTGAGTGATTTTCCAGGCTGCTTTGAGCTGGGTGCCCTTGAGACAGAGGTGGGGATATTCTGCACAGCTGCTGAACTGATGTCATAGGACATTAGAGAGGTTCACAGTAATTACAAGCATATTTACAAACACTAGAAATTGATTCAAGAATACATAACTCAGACCCTGTCTGCCAAAATCCCACGCTGCCACAGACACAGAAGGCTATCAGCAGGAGGGACCGGGCTAGCCTGACACAGCAGATTTTGCAATACTGAGCTGCCCACTGAGCTTTCTGTCGCGGTTTTATTAAAGTGGAAACTGGGCGGGCCAGACAGGGTGGAGGTGATGGAGTGGAGGTGAGGGTTGGCTGGGTGGTCTTGCATCAGATGCATTAATTATTGATCAGCTGAGAGCTCAGTGGGTGGGGGTAAACATGCGCAATGAAGACACCGGTGGATGAAAGGTGGAGGTGAAAGTCTAATCTTCATATCTTCATCCTGGACAGCATGTGTGTCCAACTGTACCCTGTCCCAAATGAGCTAGGGGAGATTAGCGCGTCTGCGTCGTCTTGCTTGATTGCAGCTGCTCTTTGCACATGGCAGACTAATCTCAGGGCCCGCGGGCTGACGGGGGTTATTATGATTAGCTCCTTGAAAAGCATAATAAAAACCTGAGTGCAACCTCTCACAGACAGACGCCTATGGATTTTAATTATCTACTTACATGGTCCGGGTTCCGCTCGTTCCCAGGCAGTGCTGTGCGTAAAGACATTTTTTTTTTGT
>VVHJ01030249.1:8666-21067 GCA_015107715.1 Tylochromis polylepis
TAAGTAAGTAGATAAATAAGCATGTCATAGGTGAAAATCTAAAATTATAATTATAAACTGACTTTGGACACAAAAAAAATGCAGCTTGACTTGAAAAAAGCCCAAAATAATAATGTTAAAGATTAAACAAAACTTGCAATTTTAATTTGTAGTTTAATTTTGATCTACTGAATAAATCATAGCTGTCATTAAAGCATTTTTAAATATAAATATATTTATATTTTAATCTCAATATAAAGTGGTTTACATGACACGTAAACTGAATTTATTGTAGCATGTTATGTTTGTGAGTGTGATGATATAGTGCCCAATAGAAATAAAGCAGTTTGTAACCATTCTGTTAGTATTTCATAAATCTATTTTACTAAAAAAAAACACAAAAAAACCCACCACATATTACATCAGGTAATCGTGAAGATATAAAGCTAAACTGAGAATAACAAAACCAGCAACTTCAGCAAATACATGCAAAATATGTGGTTTGTAGTCATCAGTGTTGCAACACATCAGTACACATTAACAGATTTATGTAGGTAAAAGCCAGCTGCAGATCACTCTTGAGGTCCACCAGTGTGCTTCTGTTTCTCACTTGTTTTTGATGCTGTTCCTATTGTTTTCCTTGTTCAATAATATATGGCACATATGCTTGCTACTGAGACTAATGTTTTTCGTATGGGATTTGTGCTGGATTAAGCTTCAAAAGAATGGCTGATAGTCTGTTGTTCGGAGCTGGCATGCTCCGTTCCCCACAGGGCTGCTGGTTTAGAACAGTTTGGATTTGTAAGAAGAAAATAGAACCAATATTAAGCAATCTTGTTTTCTTTTTTTTTTCTTTTTTTAACAATAATGTGTAGAGTATATGCAGTCGGATGCATACTGGCTGATGGGTAAAGAGTAAAAAGTCAGAATAACAACCCATGCTTGACAATTGCAATATTGAGCTATGCTGCCACAGTGATTCATGTATTCTGCTCAGGCCTAAAGTATTGTTTAACAAGATACAACATATATCCTTTTGTTTTGAATTGTGGGTAAATAAATCAAATTCTGTTCACTTTTTTTTTTTTAAGTGATCCTGTTTTGATGAAAGGACTGTATCAATTGAACTAAATGAAATATGTTTGCTCTGATTTTGATGACGCATATAATTTCATTAATCATGGGTGAATGCTTTTCTAATATCTTAATCAGCAGCAATTACCAGCCTTTCATCATCACCTTACTGCTTCGAGAATCACAAGTGGCATCAAGGGTTGTGCACATTGGCTCATCATCACATGCTCTCTCAAGGGTACACCACTTGTCCAGCATCTCAGAGGCCCTGATTGCATACAAACAAGTGATTTTGTAATCTAAATGTGTATGCAAAGCTCCCTCTTATCTCAACATGCCTATGGGCAACAGAGTAGTGTGATTGCAGTAAATATAAACCGCCCACCAACAATACTCAACTCCTGTAGGACACAGGCCACCAGTGTATGGTGCACTTGATTCTCAGACTGCTTAGTACTTCACAATTACAAGAATGTGTTATTATAGTTGATATAGTTAGAGGTTAGAGAAGAGTGAAGAAGTGGTAGGGACCTGTGATTGACATCAAGTTCCTTGAAAATAAACCACATGGCTTCTTTATGAACCTGATAAGATGCAAAAGGAAGCTTGTTTTTTTTTTCTTTTTTTGTTTCATCCCGAGACAGTGTCAAGGCAAAACAGTAATTTATGCTGTAAACAGAGCTGCAGATCTCTTACAGAGAAGCCTGTGGATTCACACAGGAAAGTGACAATTTATCTTTTATAACAGACATCGTTGCAGATTTTGCTGCATTTACTGATTATGTTTTAAGTGGTGAATAGCCTTAGTTATGCTTCGATCTGTTTTTTCATGAACTGTAATATGTGCTTACAGTATTGTTATAGCATAAACAACAACAAACAAGCAAAACAGAAAGCAACAAACAACTAAGAAATACAAGGAAATATGATCGCTGCATGCCACTAGAAGAACTTCAGTGCACCTTGACATTGAGTTTACAAGTCTCTGAAACTCTACTGGTGAGATGGACAACTAGTCTTCTAAAACAATATTCCATACGTTGGTGTTTTGATAACCGCCTAATGTGTCATAGGAATGTTTCATCATGTTTCCCTATAGTACTACTAGACCAAAACCATATAAGCAAAACGTTCCTCACAGCTTAACTTAAGACAGCTAACTAGATTGTCTGAAGGGTTTATGGTTTTCCTTTAATTTGTCATCTATATGTATAGCACAAACAGCTGCATCTGGACACAATTCAACATAAGCTTTAAGATCCAAAGTAATAAGTTATGCTGATATCCAAACACAATAATCACATCACTGTTGACAGGTTGGTTGATTATTCTCACAGGAGGGAACTGTAGCCTAGCAACAAAATTACAAGAAGATGATTTAGGAGACGTCTGACCACGCAACAGTTAGCCAGTCAGTGTTGTTAGCATAACGCATGAAACTCTGCAGGCAGGTTACAAACCTGACAAAAAAAAAAAGCTAGATTTTCTTTTTTAATACAATTATAATAATAATTAAAATATTTCAGAATTACAGAGAAAATCTAAATTGTATCAAATATTACAAACCTTACCCAACAAATATCGAAATGATTACATTTCATTGAACAGATTACATGGTTATGCAGTGCCATCTGAGGTGCTGATGTCAGAAACAAACAGTAAGACTCAGCAGATGTCTGTCAACAGCCAGAAAAGGTTTACATGGACATTGGGAACTTGTATTACTTACCAGTGTGTTTTAGATCAAAGTCCTGGGCACCCCACAATGTACAAGATTGACCAACACTGGAACTGTGAAGCCAATAGTGGAGCTGTTTGTTGTCTTGTTTGTGACCAAACTTTGACAAAAAAAAATAAAATATAAAGACAGCTATAACAAAAATAACTGAAAAAAGAAAGGCCAAGGCCTATTTGGAGCAGAACTTGTTATATATTTAATGACTGATTTCCCTTGACTTTTTTCCACTGGACGAGACACAGTGACGTGATAAACTCATGACAGATCACAGAGGATTGGTCAGGAGAATTATATATCTTCAGTCTTCTGCTGGTACTAATGTCTGACCAGTAAATAGACAGGCACTAATTCTTATTTAAGCCATGCTTTCCGTTGGAATGAATATTCCTTGAAATCAAACCAAAGGCAAGAAGTAAATGGACTGAAGAGTGTCAAAAGGAAACGAGAACTCATATGCTGCAAGGCAAAGCTCGAGAAGCCAATATAGTAATCCAGAAATCATACTGGTGGTGGCATTAGAGAGGTGTTGTGCTCCCAGTGTGTAATCCCTGTGCCTCCGCCTCTTTGTGTCCACCTTGTCTCCAGCTGTGATAGAGGCACTGAGTGATCGAGCAGTTCTGAGTGCTGCTGCCGCCGCTGCCGCTCCTGCGTCCTTCCTGCTACAGCAGCAGTCTCTGCTCAAATAAATGCCTGGTCTGTCACAGTTCTTTGCTGCAATGCATTAGATTCATGCACTCCCTCCCTCTTTCTGCCCTCCTCCCTCCTTGCTCACTCTTGTTCGTTCACTTGCCTCAGCCACACGTGAGGAGACACAGTGAGAGTCTGGAATACAAATAAGCTGTCTTTCTTAAAGACGTGATTGTGCTTCTTCAATTTGATGACTTTTTTAGAGTCAGAGTGAATGAGTGTGGTGAATAAAGTAGATGTGATCTTGAGATGACAAGATTCAGATTTTCAGTGGACTGGGCTGTTACTGAGCATTGTTTTAATCCTGGTCCACGTTTTTTAGGGGGATTTTTTTTCTCTCTCTCTCTCTCTTTCTTTTTTTTTGGTAATCTTGTATAAATCTTGCTGGTTACCGATTATAAACTGTTATCGTCCATTTCAGTTAAAAATAAATGGTGCCAAAAAGCGTAACATGAGGTCAATGACAGCAACGAGACAACATAAAAACCTACAGATGTAACAGATGTAACTAAATATCAATATGTTACATTTGGTTTTTAAACCTGTTAGAATGTAGGCTGGATTTTAAAGAGCACCCAGGGTCCATATCAGCACTGTGTTAGTGCAAACTGCATATTATAGACTGCAAATAAAACATTATTTGCACTGCTAGAAAAGACCTTCACAAAATGTGTTATAATAAGTCGAACAAAGCTGCAAGAGCATGACATTAGCCAAAACATAACAAACGTAGCCATTCATTTTTAGAAGATCCTTACTGTGACTTGTGAAACAGAAAGGATAGATAAGTTTAAAAGTAATCACATTCTTTTGATGTGTTAATGAACCTGATGATAAGTTTATTGTATAACTCATTCCAAGGGCATTAGACACTGCTGTATTGCCAAAGACCCTTGTAGTCTCAGATATATGCAAGGTTTCCCCTTACATCAGTGCTGTAACACATTGGGTTATGGTACCTCTTTATTGATTCAGCCATAGAACTTATTGACTACACTTTCTACTCATGAAAATGAGTTTGAGATATGCCATTTTTAATGACATCATCTTTAGCTGTAGTTTTCTGATTTGCTTCAAGGAATTTCTCGTTGTGAAAGAGAGTAAAAATATCCCCAGCGGCAGTTTCGGGGTTTTTGAAATCTTGGCAGTTCTGGTGTTAATGACAACATTTTCCCAGGGAAGGAGATTAAATCATAACATAAACTGAATTAATAAATAGCTCAACTAATAATAGTCTAAAACAGGGATATGCCATGAACAGCCCAGTGTGAAATGGGCCAGAGTAAAGCCAATGTACAATAAAAAAAAGAAAGAAAAAGAAACCTTTAAAACCTAAAAAAAAAAATCCCCAATCTGATTGACATACTACAGATTGATAGATCTTAAGAAATTTAAAATTATGTTGTAAAAATTTAAAACCTTTTCTCATTTCCATTACAAATGAGAGATAGTAGTGAAATAAGCATGCCTGTGTGCATGTTTAAAAACAACTAAGGTGATTTCCTGATCTAATCACAGCATAGTCCAGCCTGCTTCCCCAGTTTCCCACAGTTAACACCCACAGAACCAATAAATGACACATATAATTTAACTGATGTGTCATGTGACACATTTGGGACTTTTGTGTGTATGATTCTTCCTTATAATGTTTGTGCCTTTAAAAACACATTAAATCAGATATTCTAGTTTTCCCTGACATAAGGTAGCTGATTGTTCATCATTATTAAAACAAACAGCTTCAGAAGCAGAGTCAAATCCCAAAGCACGTTAACCACATGTGCTTTGGAGCAGCAGTAGGAGATTTAAAGGGAGCATATTCCTTTGGACAGCCTAGCCAAACAAAACACAAGTTAATCATTCAATTAAAGTCACTGTTCATTGACGCAGGTGGGAGGAAGAGCTGTGTACAGCCGCCACTCTCATGCTGCACCATCATTAAGCTCTTGTTTTAAGCACGGCTCTGCAAACGCTGGTCTCCAGCCCCATCATTCTATTTTTGGATCACTTCCTGAAACTCACATATTGACCAGTGATCAATTTTGTGTTAAAATAAACTACTAAATCTTCATGATGATGATCTGTTTAAGAGCTGAAGAGTTAAAGAGGGCAAATAATAGTCTTAAATGGAAGTGTCTGCTGTATCCAAGCCTGGAGCTTGACCAGCAGCTTGCTCTTCATTTGCTGGCATTCACAGGGTTGTAGAGGCAAGAACCTGAAGTATGATGCCGGTCATCACGCACTTAATCCAAACAACTGAAAAACAAAGGTTTTTTGGCCACATGAACTGCATAGCCACATACCACCAACCCTACTTGCCATGTTTGCATTCATTTGACATTTGCATCCCTTCCTGGAGAATGAAATCACATTGAAAGTCGCTGTTCTGACACAGCATGCATTGAAAGTTTCACAAGTCAGGTGGTTAGAATGAGACTTTCAGGGAGAGATCTGAAAGTAGCAAGAAGCACTGGGAGCACCACAGTACCAAACAAGGAGACCTTGAAAGAGTTCAGGTATAACTTTTGGGAGATATCGCTGGCACTCATATGAGTACCTTTCCAAACTGCGAACAGAGAGAGAGAGACAAGCATAATATTACTGATCAGCGGAACAAATGGCATCATGAAATGTGAATGTAAGCAGGTTTTCAGTTAAACACACTGCACCTTTTCTCATTATGGTGCTGAATAAAGTGGCAATTGTACAATTTACCAGAGAAGCAGGAACAAATTCGATTAAATGTTTTGTATTTTTCAAAACAGAGAATGCGTTGCTTGATTTTAAATAAACTATTTATAACGGTGTACTGAACATTTTTGATTACACATCAACATAATAAACACTACAAGGGGGAATGAGCTAAAAGAGACCATACAATAGAGTCGTAAAAGACATTCTGCAGTCCATTCACTACTAAATAAAGTTTCTTAGATGAATTTATTTATCTATTTTTTTTTTTACTGTTTTTAGATGTCTTTCTCTCAGTACAGATACAAACAAGAACACAAACCACAAACATAAGTCAAACCCAGGCACCTGTCACTCGCAGCTTTAAGAGACAACTCTATTTTTAAATCATCGTTTTTCTGTTCTCACAAACAGCCTGTGAGGCACGCTGCTGCTGCAAGTGTTATTCCTCAGTGTGCTACCATCAGAACTATTGTTAAAACCTCTTTGTTGGCAGAATAAATTTTTTTTTTCTTTTATAAATTTGCTCTGCGTGGTAATTACTTATTAGTAGGACACATATGTTTTCCCTTAAGTGGTTTATACATCATTCCCCCCATTTTCTAAATTAATTACATCAGAGGTTCAAAGAAATGGTGGAAATGCAAATGTGGCCCACTAACACCACTGCTGCAGGAGTGAGAGAATTCAGGTCAGAGAAGAGCAATAGTTCTTTAGGCACAGCACAGGACCAAGACTCTCTCCACGTGTAGTATAACTAAAGATAAAGCTTACACAGAGCCAGATGTTTTTAGATCATTATCACAAAATAGCTACTGCCTTTGACATTTTGCAGTCTAGGCAAATTACCCTCATTACTTCACATTTTTAATGGTCAGTACCAGGGATTATGTCTAAAATGGAGTTTTAGAACTTGTTGTTTCTTTTGTGAGTTATAAGCTGAGTAGTTTGATGTGTTTGACAGTTATTATAATCAAATGAAGCAAGAACAATAAGTTCACTGTGTAGTAGAAATACCGTTTCTAGGAGCATTTCAGTAGTTTTGAAGTCCCCTATGTCCTTCCTTCCTTCCTCCCTTCCTTCCTTCCTACCTACCTACCTTCTTTGCACTATAAACTATCAGAGTTATTCCACATAGCTGTAGCCCTTTAAGGAAACACACTTCAACAGAGTTTTACTAAACTCTAAACTTACTTTGGAGTTTTAATTATTTTATGATTTACTAAAAAATTGCATTCTTGTTGGTTCTTTCACAAGCTGAAGCAAAACCTCTCAATTAAGCTACAAATTAGCAGCTGCAAGCTGTGATTAAGAATAAATAAAAGGGAATAGTATTAGACGAAGGGGTCATCAAAAAACAAACAAAAGAAAACCAACTTGGGCTGAATTATTTATTTGGTTGATGTGTGAGTAAAGCATACATTTATCTGCACAATAGTACACACAGTCAGTGTTCCCATACATTAAACTAAGATATTCACCCTCGGTGGATTTTGAAGTATGCATGTTAGTTAGCAAACATAAAAAAAACCCTAAACCGTCAATGAAGAGACTGCAGTTTGTTTTCACTCACTTTTTAGTTGTATTTGCAGTTTCTTATATAAGTGAGTGGTTGAAGCTAAAATTAAGGAATTAAAAACAAATCAGCTCTCACAACTCAGTTCGAGTTCTACAGTATGTAATTTTAGGTTCTTAAAGCGTGAAATGAACAGGCTTTTAATTATATGTAAGAAAGTAAGAAGCAGCTCTTTGGAGGACATTTGTGCAAAGGTAACTGCACGTTGTGCTATATTAATAATATTAGCACGCGGGAGTATAAACTTTTTTTAAAAAACTTTTTGTGGTTGTAATGTTTCAGCATGGGGGGGGGGAAAAAACAACTCAAAATAATCCAGTAGATTTTCCTTGTGCAAATGCTGTGATCAGCTAACCTGTGCTGCTGCCTCTGATGTGTATTGCTCTTTGTGGATTCAACAAGATATAAGCATATGTTTCACAAACTGTCTTGGCTGATTTCCTTTCCCTAAACTGACAGTTAACTGTTTATACTGTCTCTGTGCTAGACAGTATAAAGTTCGTATAAAAGTTGAATTTGGTTAATCAAATCCAAGCATCATTAACTTAAATTCAAATGTATCTTTGCTACACTTGATGAAACCTAAATCTGACCATGAACACCACAGCGGCTGTGCACCAGTCCAACACAGTGCTTCATACGGCAAGCTAACCTGTTTATCCTGCACTAAACTGCCTAGTTTTTTCATGCAGCCTTTGATCAAAACTTTGAAACTTGTGAAATAAAGCAGCTGTACATTTAGCTAGCAGTCACATTTTGTGACAAACTGCACACAAGCTGTTTGTGTGCTTACTGATACTTGTTGAGCTGATAGAAACGTTGCTGTTGAGCAGTGCAGCATCAACAGTGATGAACTCGAATGAAAAATGACAACGGATCCTTAAGTTCTTTGCAAACTTTATTTACACACTGACACACAGTACGTCCTCTCTTTCAAGGCTACCATCCCTGTGTGCCGCCCGCTCACTTGGTCAGTGGCGTGATGACGCAGCATACGTGCCTTCACGGCGAAACTGTGCCCTCTTGTGGTGACAACTAAAATAAACGTCTCAGTTAAATAACAATAACAATAATGCAGTCTAACACATTTCACAACTTGAGTACACAAATTGAATATCTCAACAGTTGCATTTGAACTTACCTGTCACATAAAAAAATCTTACACGCTGAACGCTCGATCCTCTTCTGTAGTGCTAGCAGATGTACTGCCACCACAACTTACCGACATCTGCACCAATACCGCTATTCTGGATTGTTCCGGTCCACTTTAACAATGTGTTTTTACCTTTTTCATCTCTTTGCTATTTGCTATTAGCTCCATATAATTGTCTAATACTGTTTGTCTAATACTGTATGTTTTATTGTTCCCTCCACTTAGTTTAACAATTGAAGGCATGCAGTGACATAAAATAAAAACTTCCCTCAAATGTCTTAAATGTAAAGTAATGAGCCTGACCAAGTATCCATATGTGGGGAGCCAGAAGGGAGACCAAGCTCAAATGATATTTATGTAACTTCAACATATCCAGGTATGCTGTGTCACCAAAAATCATCAAGTTACAGACTCCTGAGTACAAATTCTTTGGTGTGGATTGTCAACTTGCTTTATGATCAGACTTTTTTTAAAATTAGTAATTAGACATGGCATACCTGAATGTGTAAATGAAAAGTAATGTAACTCAATTGAAAAAAAAAACAACAATAAAATAAATAAGCATCACAATTCAGCTTCACTAAAATGCAAAGTGGAGATATTCCCTGTGAAGGGTTCATTTCTATATGTAATTGTGAACCTTATTCACCGTTAAGAAGACAACAGATCAGCAGATCAAGTGAAAGGGCATAATTTACCTCCCTGAATACGTGCTTCTTCAGTTGTGAAGGGCAACAGCTCCTCTACTGATGACAGTAAACTTACTCCTTCATTTATATCCAAGCATAGTTTCAGGTCATAAATTCACTGCTATTGTGAGCTCTTGACACAGGTAACCTTCAGGCTAGATTTCATGTAATCTTTTCATCTCAACAACTTTAAGGTAGTGTAAAAGCAATGTTTTAGTTGAATTAAGAAATACAATTTTCATAAAAGTTGGACAGCCCTCTTTTTTTCCAGATGAAATACAGACTACTTTTTTCTGCCCATGACATAATTTTGTTCCAATACAAATGTGTGTTTCAATAAAAATGTGTGGGACCCACAGTATTGTTGGTGTTACTATGTTCATTTATCCTCACACTGACTTGCAGAATGCTCACGGGCAATTCAATTGTAATATTTTAGTAGGTTAATTATAATCCCCATGAGTGGAGCTCACACAGGCACTGGGGGGGTCAGCTTGGGAGCCCTTTGAGAAGGCTGCAGGGGTCCCATGTTGTTTTGTGCACGGACGGGCTGCAGAGTGCAGCCACACTGAACTGCTTGTGTTCCTATATTTGCAGGTGAGTAAATGTGTTATAAGGATTTAGAGGCAAAGCAGCACAGATGTTAAGAAATGTGCTGAAAAATAATGCACTGTAGTGAAGGTAAACAACATTAATGTCAGAGTTTGCAGTTAATGTACATAAACAGTGTTTCAGGGAATAAGTGAATAAAACTATAACCACCAGCAGTGTGCTATATTAGTACTTATGTGAATGTGCGGGATATTGTCAGTGTGACAATTACAATATGTAATATATATATATATATATATATATATATATTGTTTTTGTTAACACAAGTTCAGAAGTAGCATGAAGCCTTATCATGTGTGTCATTAAGGCACAGACGGCTTACAGAGTAAAGCAATGCTGAACTGAAGTGTTTGTGTTTCTGTATTTGCAGAGCAAAAAACAGTTTAGGGGAAACTATTACAAACTCGTGCATGCCTGGAAGCGTCTTTGTGTCCAAGTGTACAACACATTGTTTTTGGAGTTTAAGAGAAAAAAATTCACATAACTTCTTTTTTTTTTTCCATTTGCCTCTTGAAAGGGCCACCAACCATGTTTGGCCCCAGAATGCCCACTGGATACTAAATACAGCTCGGGTCACCAGTGTTCCCACTGACAAAGACAAAGCAAAAGCTGTTTTTAAATTGCTTAAACATATTAAATATACTAAGGGACTGTCACACTGCTAAAGCATGGCAATGTATTAATCGCATGCTGTGTCCTGCAAGTGACAGTGAAAGGGTTCACCAAGTGACAACGCCTACGTTGGGAATTTGCCAGTGGGCCCATCCCTTTAAATGGCATGTGATGATAACCTCCTTGTCTTTTGCTCAGAGATTAACAACCGGGCAGGCTGTATTGATGGATATGGTCTGGTGGTGTGCTTGGGCATGGAGAGACATAGAGGTCATAGTCTATCTAAACAGCAGATGGTTTGTTGTGCCTCTTTGGGAGTATGCAAAAATAGACTGAATATACAAATCCAAGTCTGCTTATGAACATTCCCTTTAGATTTAGAGAAGTAATCTGTGCTCTGATTTAAAACTGACTTTTCAGATAAAAATGAATGATAAACTTGAAATTGCTGTAATACATGCGAACAACGGGGTAATGTAGTGAAACAAGTCTGCTAAACAATGGCAATACTAATTATCCAGACTAAAGCTATAAACAGCACAACACTGCATTGAATGCAGTCTTCCTTGAAACTGCACACCAACCAATAACAGTTGACATTGAACAGCTAGCTCTTTGGTCCTTGCCTTCAACCAACCCAGCGTATGAAGACTACCTGTTTTGATGAACTGATTATAAGCTTGACTATTAACATAAAACTGCAATGTTAGGTGGCACCTGTCACCTCATTGTGATATGTGAAGTGGCAGCTGTTGTTTGCAAGAGCTTCTGGACCAAACTATTAGTTGGATGATGAAACTAGAGCTGCATTTTAAAATTAAATGCTCCCCTGAGCTGCATATTTCCAACATCTGGAGTATATACAATCACATCAGACAAGGCAGTCATTATAAACGATGGCCATGCATGAGCTGAAGCAGGTATGTTCACACTTTATTAACACAGAATGTAAGACACTTGTGCTATTAAGCAGAAAAGCGTTCACACATTCTTCCAGAGTAATCTGACACTGAATATGGATCACATTTTACACATAAAAATATAAACCCTAGGGTGAAATGCACAAGTAATCAGGGCTTTTAGTACACAGTGAAGGAGGATGGTGAAAGGGAATTGGGGTTTTCCGCACACCTTGTTTTTGGAAGTATAACTGAGACAATCTGCAGTTCCTCTTATATCTCACCACCTACTATTATTAAAACTGCTGATATTGGGATTGTGGAGAGTTATAAGTATTTAGGCATGGTGCTTGTCCATAAACTGTGCTTTGAGCCTCATGCTGATGCCACTACTAAAAAAGTTCAGCAAAGACTGTTCTTTGCTGTTCTCTGCAGGTGGGGGAGAGATATAGGAGAGGTGGAGAATAACTCAACCTGGGTGTCTTTTGTCTTATGTAGTCTGGGAAATGATTGGATGATGGGGTGGGTGTAGTTTCCTCTGCGGTGGGGACGGGTGGGCTGTGTGGGGCTTGGCAGTGCTGCTGCTGCGGGCCCCGGTCTGGAAGGGCCTGGGCCCCCTGGCCTTGATGGATTCCAGAGAATGGGGGTGCCTACTGGGGTCAGCGAGGAAGCTGGCCCCAGGGAGGGGCTATTT
>VVHJ01030252.1:6826-20671 GCA_015107715.1 Tylochromis polylepis
ACTTGTTAATATTGCACATCAGGGAGACAGGGCAAAAGTTACATGTGTATTGTGTGTGTGTGTGTGTGTGTGTGTGTGTGTGTGTGTGTGTGTGTGTGTGTGTGTGTGTGTGTTTTGATCAGAGCTAGCTGAGCCGCTGGGTCCACTCGAGCCTCTAGAACCCGTCCTGCCCTCTGAGCCTGTAGAGATTGAGATTGAGACCCCAGAAGTCAGAAAGAGGTAAGTAAATATAGAATATCTACATGCTCAACATAAAACTTTTGTGCAAAATAAAAACAATTCTTAAAAAAAAGAAAAAGTTCCAAAACAGACTTTTTTGTGATATTATTTCTTTAAACAGTTGAGGTGCTAATCTGTGTAAAATGAAATGCACACAGGAAGAGATCCAAAAATCAATCAAAATAAATAAACCTTGTTATTAAAACACAGGAATCACTAGCATAATTTAAATTAAGGCTTTTCTTTAGTTTCATTGTGTTCAAGGTGTGAGTTTATTTTGATTTTATTTAAATAAATAAATGTATGAATGTAGCTCCAGACATTGTTAGCTGATGTCTCCAAACTCCCGACCCTCTCATTATATTCAGGAAAACTTTTTTGGGTCACAGAGTCTCATTCAAATGTACATTAGTATGGATTTTCTCCACGGGTGTTAGCAGAGGGGACCTGTGATTGTGTGTTTATGTGATTAGTTTGTGGAAAATGCATTATCTACATTTGCATGGGTGTGCAGGTAATGGTATCTTTGTTATAACCCAATAATAATGATTTCTGATTGGCCAGGCGAAAAAAGCAGGCGGAACTTGAGACGTATCTGAGGCGAATGGTGAACCGATATAAGAAGGACCTGCTGATAGACACCCACAAGGTGAAAACACGCTCTTCAGTTCTACCTTTTCTTTCATGGTGCTTCTCTAACTCACCCCTGGCTTTCCTAACCTTTGATTGGTCTCTTAGGTCCACCTCATGTGCCTGATTGCCAGCGGGATGTTCCGCAGCAGGTTGTGCAGTGAACCAGACCTGCTGGCTGTCACTTTGTCCCTGCTGCCTGCCCACTTTACCATGGTAGCTAAGGAGCGCATCGACCAAAACTACCTCTCTGGGCTGCTTAAATGGTATGCACTTGTAAATGTGAGGTTCCGAAACTATTTTAATGCCACAATGTGTAAAACTGAGAATTTTGTACATGGGAGACAATGGAGCTACTATTCAGAAGCCATCAGTCACTGGTAACTTTGTATAATAAGCACCATATCTTATGATTCCATTTCCATTCATCCAGTTCTCTTCTTTCCCAGGTTTAAAACAACATTTACCCTCAACTCCAGTCTTCCCTCTGAAGAGTGTCCAGACCCCCAGAAGCTCCTCGAGAGGCGACTGGCAAGCCTCTCAGCCAGAAACCACGAGGAGATGACTCACGTTAGTAGTTGAAACAGTCACCCTGGTTGGATGTACTAATGAAGAATAAATAATTATGCTCCTGTGTTTCCTGCAGCTGTTTCTCTTGGTCCTGCGGTCTCTGCAGCTCTTCTGCCGATTGGTCCTTTCTTTGCAGCCGATTCCTTTCAAAGCCCCATCAGCCAAGGTACTGACAGTTTGTTATTTTTCCTTTAAGAAGACACTGTAGTATAATTACAACAGTCACATTTGGATAGATGCTGCTGTTTAATGTATGGAACACATTCTTTAAAGCCTTCTATTAAAAAATACACTATATTGCCAAAAATTTTCACTCACCCATCCAAATCATTGAATTCAGGTGTTCCAATCCCTTTCATGGCCACAGGTGTATAAAATCAAGCACCTAGGCATGCGGACTGCTTGTAGAAACATTTGTGGAAGAATGGGTCGCTCTCAGGAGCTCACTAAATTCCAGTGTGGTGCCATGATAGGAACTGTGTAACAAGCCCAGTCATGAAATATAATTGCTACTAAATATTCCACAGGTGACTGTTAAATGGAAGCAACTGGGAATGACAGCTATGAACTCGCCTACGAAGTGGTAGGCCTCATAAAAATCACAGAGCTGGGTCGGTGGTTGCTGAGGCTCATAGAGGTCGCCGACTTTCTGCAGAGTCAATTGCTACAGACCTCCAAACTTCATGTGGCCTTCTGATTAGCTCAAGAACAGTGTGTAGAGAGCTTCATGGAATGGGTTTCCATGGCCAAGCAGCTGCATACAAGCCTTATATCACCAACACAATCCAAAGTGCCGGGTGCAGTGGTGTAAAGCACGCCACCACTGGACTGTAGAGCAGTGGAAATGCATCAGTGCAAAGCAAGGTCAATAAAGACATGGATGGGCAAGTTTGGTGTGGAAAAACTTGACTGGCCTGCACAGAGTCCTGACTTCAACCCAATAGAAAACCTTTGGGATGAATTAGAGCGGAGACTGTGAGCCAGGCCTTCTCGTCCAACATCAGTCTTTGACCTCACAAATGTGCTTCTGGAAGAATGGTCAAAAATTCCCGTAAACACTCCTAAACCTTGTGGGAAGCCTTCCCAGAAGAGTTGAAGCTGTTGTAGCTGGAAAGAAAGGGTGGGCAAACATCATATTAAACCCTATGGATTAAGAATGGGATATCACTCAAGTTCATATGCCTGTGAAGGCAGACGAGCAAATACTTTGGGCACTTTAACTAATACTTTAACCTGTAAAAAATGAATAAATTGTAAGTGAAATTACAAAAGGTACAGCCTGAGCTGTGGTGTCACACTTTTAAGCTTCTCATTGAAAGGATAAAGCCACCAATTCTATCAAACTTGCATATGCCTCTTTATACAATATTTTGACTCATTGCAGTATTGCATATGCAGTAGTATCTGCCGTTTGATTTTAAGGTTGTTCTGTGCTTACAAACATGCTGTTGAAAATCTCTCATTTCTGCAGGCCAAAGGGGCTAGAACATCCTCTGGTGCCCCAGAAAAGAGCAACACAAGCAAGGAATCATCCAAGACCAACTCCTCTGAGCCAAAGATTTCTCCTGGCACCAAGAGACCAGCAGGAGGGAGAAAGATCAAAGGAGACGTAGGAGGAAAGAAAGCAAAGAAGAAAGAAAAGGATGAGGAGGAAGAGAAGAAGGTTGTAGTATCAGGGGGGCAGAGACCAAAAAACTCAAAACGCCGCAGTGTCGCCTCAAAGGTCAGCTACAAGGAGGAGAGCAACAGCGAAGGGGAGGAGGGAGGGCTTAGTGATGAAGATGAATTTCAAGCCACCAGTGAGGATGACAGTGAGGATTCAGAGAGTGGGGTTAAATCTAAAAAGGGGAATAAAGGGAAAGGGAAGGCCAAGGGCATACACAGCAAAAATACTGCAGCTCCAAAGAGAAGAAGCGGTGGAGGTAAAAAACGAGTAAAAGACGAGGAGGATGGAGACTGGGAAGAAGAAGAAGAGGAAGAAGGAGGAGAAGGAACAATAAGCAGTGGAACAAATAGGAGGAGTGGAGCAAACAGAGAAGGCCCAGGTGCAGACGAGTGGTTGGAGGTGTATCTGGAGAAAACCTCTTCCTGGGTTTGCGTAGATGTGGATCACGGTGTTGGAGCGCCTCAACTCTGCTACCGCAATGCAACCACACCGGTCACATACGTGGTGTCCGTCAACGGGGACGGGTTTGTGAAAGACCTGGGAAAGAAGTACGACCCCACCTGGATGACATCGTCCAGGAAGAGGCGGGTTGATGACGACTGGTGGGAGGAAACGCTTGAGCCATTCTTGGGACCCGAGGACGAGAGAAACATAAAGGAAGACAAGGAGGTGACTCAGACTGGGTTGTTTTTTTTTTTTTTAACTGTTCTGTACAGTTCTACTTACCAAAATCAGTGGCCACATTATATGTACTGTATGCATCATATGTATTAGCAGGAAATGCTCAACATACGCATGATATTACTCTATTTTTAACATTGAATTTTTTCCTCCGAGTCAAAAAATTGCTGCATATTTAGTCTTTAACAAGAAAGGTCTCCCATCAGCTACTCACATCAATAACAATGAAAGCATGGCATGAAAGGAAACAATGTCTTGACCTAATTCAATTTCTTTCTCTGCTGTACTCTCCCCAGCTCCAGAAAACTCTTCTGAACAAACCCCTGCCAGTCTCTGTAGTGGAGTATAAGAACCACCCGCTGTATGCCTTAAAGAGACACCTGCTGAAGTATGAGGCCATCTATCCTCCCACAGCCACTGTGCTGGGATACTGCAGAGGGGAGCCAGTATACTCTCGGTAACTAGTTAAACTTTCATCATGGATGCATTTTAGTTCAGGCATACCCCGAAATGCATTGCATGTAATGCTTTTTATACTGTGTAGTCTGTGTTAAACAAGTTAGTTTGCACTGCAAATGCTGATATATGCAGAACTGTGAAGGAAATAAATTTAATAATTTTAATTAATAAAATTAGAATTAAGACTTCTGCTGTGGGGTCTGCGATGGACTCAACCACTAAACCAATAGGCAAGAAAAACTGGGATTTCAGTTGGGGGGGCGGGCTGTCATTATTCATGTCTTCTTCGAATCTTTATCCATCTCTAGGGACTGTGTGCACACCCTGCACTCCAGAGACACGTGGCTGAAAGAAGCAAGGACTGTCCGGTTAGGGGAGGAACCATACAAGGCAAGATCTTTTTTTGTTTATTTCTCTTCCCTTCCTCAAAAGGAACAATTTTGTGGTTAGTTTCTCTGTTACATCAGTTTGTTTAACTCAGTCACACTCTAACCTGATGGCAGTTATAGCTGAGCAGTGTTCATTAGCATATTTCATGACTGATGTTTTCAGAATAGGGGAGCGACCAGAGGAGAGTTTATCCTGGTAATGAAAACACAGTTGCAGTCACTTTTTGTTTCTAAATGAACCAGCCCTGTGATCAAGCCTGCAATGAGTATTCAATAGAGACAGATAGTTATTCATAAATATGGGAGTTTGAGGGTTCTGCGCGGTATCTTAGCTGTTCCTAGGACTGCACTCTTTTAGATAGAAACCTCTGATGTTATGCCAGAAATCTCCTGAAACCACTCTTCCAGTTTCAGGGCTACAGCTCTTAATGCTCCTGCTACCACTGCTACCACATCTTTGGACTTTACCTTCCATATCTGCTCTAGCTGTTCAGCCCCTGGTACTTCTGTTTTCCTGTGCTCCTTCTTCTTGATGTTGCTGTCTGCTGGGATTGCCACATCTGTCACAACTGTGGTCTTCTGCTCCTTGTCAATCACCACTATGTCTGGTTGGCTGACCACCAGCTGCTTGTCAGTCTGGAACACAAACCCCCACAGGACCTTAGCTGTGTTGTTCTCACCCACCTTTGGTTGTGTCTCCCATAAAGACTTGGGGACTTCTAGTCTGTATGTGGCACAGATGTTCCTGTACACTATCCCAGCCACTTGGTTGTGTCTCTCATCTGTCGATGGTGCATCCCATTCAGGTTGGCGGTTCAAATCTCAACCAGGCCATGCATGCAGTAAGGGTCCCTGGCTAGGCCCACCATGCTACCCAAGCCTACTTCAGAACATGAGCAAGAGATATAGAACCAAAGCCATACAAGCTCAGACATTGTCCAGCTTAACAAGGTCCACATCAGGCATTTAGGAACCAGGACATACTGATGAGAAGTGGGCTACAGGAATAAAGTATACATGGACAAGGACTAATAATATGGAATTGATGGAATGCTACCAATATTGCTCCCAGATCTTAAATCTGACCCCATGAATAAACTGTTATTGCGACAGATATATTTGTTTTGAAGAGTGACTGATGTAATTATGAATTGATATGAGGTGTAAAATCCTACAAACCTTTATTTCCTGTTACTGCACTGATGTTCTGCTGAGTGCAGATGTATTGAATTCTTCCTGTAGCAATGATGCTATTAAATCCTAGTTCGGCTTAATTGGATCAATTCGATCAACGGCATCATCAAGGTGACAGGAAGTGGGAACCATAACGGACTGAGGCTGCTTTTTCAGCCAGATCATGCTGAATAGACACACAGATGATGTGGACGCATTAAATGGTTTGGTGATTTTATGAACTCACAACATAAACACGTCTTTTCCTTACAGATGGTGAAGGGCTTCTCTAATCGTTCCCGTAAGGCCAGGATGATGTCTGAGATGAAGGATGAGAATGACCTGGCTCTGTTTGGAGAATGGCAAACTGAAGAGTACCAGCCGCCGATAGCCGTGGATGGGAAGGTATCTGTGTGTGTGGGCCTGAGCATCACATTCAGAAGATTAAGTGAAACAAAGTTTTATAAGCAACATAAGAACCAACATGATAAAGTGTCAGTGTCATTGTGTTTTCATATGTTTTCCTCAGGTCCCGCGTAACGACTATGGTAACGTATACCTGTTTAAACCCTGTATGTTGCCGGTGGGCTGTGTTCATATCAGGTTGCCCAACCTGCACCGGGTGGCCAGGAAACTGAACATCGATGCCGCGCCTGCAGTCACAGGTTTCGACTTCCATGGAGGATACTCGCACGCTGTGTAAGATGACTCTGGGGAGCCTTTGGTGGGATGTAAACACAGTTAAGCAGATGGATGCGATCATACAGGAGAATCTCAGGTTGAACAACTGCACTGACGGTTACAATTTCACAATATTGAGTGACTTTCAAACACTCATATTGTGACAGGATGTGTCGACTCCTGTATTTGATGTATTTTATGATCCGTGCACATCATTATCCTAGACAGACTCATTAAGTCGTGATATTTTCCTAAAAAAAGGTTTCTACTTATACTCACTCAGTTTTACTTCTGAAGGCAGATACTGATAACAGTATCTTCAAATTTCAGTCACAACTTTTTGTGTTTTTTGTTGTTGTGTTTTTTTGAAAGCTTAATTAGTTGCTTTCCAAGTTCGTCCGTATTGTTTCCAGCGAGCTTATTTTCATCTCATTAGTTGGCTTTGGGTAAAATTCCCCCTCTGTGAGCATTTGCATGGAATTATTTCAGTGTTTAAAATAAACGCATCAAAGTCAGCATGTTTTTACTCCTAAAGAAAGAAATGGAATAAATGCACTTGTTACAAACGTGTCAAAGCTAAGGGGATATTTGCTCACCTGTGTGTGTTTCAGCACTGACGGCTACATTGCGTGTGAGGAGCACGAGGAGGTCCTCAGAGCTGCGTGGGTGGAAGAACAAGAGCTTCAGAAACAGAAGGAGAAAGAGGTGTGTGTGTGTGCTCTTTCTTTCATATCACTAATCTTGATTGATTGCCAGATTTTGTAGTTTAGGCGGGAACTTTAACATAAAGTATCAGGTATTACTTTCAAGTAGAAACCTGTACGCGACAGGCTTAAGTTTTTTTTTTCTTGCAACTTCTAGAAAAAAGAGAAGAGGGCCATCTCCAACTGGACTCTGCTGGTGAAAGGACTCCTGATCAGAGAAAGGCTTAAAAAGCGTTACAACAAGAAGAACCAGGGATTGGGGAGCCTTGCTCATGGAGGTGACACCGGAGGGTTTTCCTCAGATGAGGAGGCTGCTGAGGGTGAAAGTCCGGGAGCTAAGACGGCATCCGAGACTCTTGCAATGTCCTGGCCCCAGAACAGACAAGCAGAGGAGGACGGTGGAAATGCCAGCGGACTGAAGAAGAAGAAGGTAACAAAACGAGAGAAGAAGGGTCAAGAGCAACATTTATTCCCCTTTGAGAAAGTGTGATGTTGGAGACCACCTTCAGGTTTTCATAAAACAAACATTGATTCCATTCTGCTGTTAAAGAAGCACTTCACTGACTTCTTGTAACATTTAGTTTGGAAGATGTTCAGATCACTTCAAAGCAGGATAAACTGCGTGGGACACTGAAATACCCCGGAGCCTTTGGAAGTAACACTGGAAGGAAAGGAAATACAGGAAGCGAGGAGAAGGTGACGACTTAAAGCATCACTGTTCATAGCTCCATTTTGGTGTACACTGCATTGTAAGATTTTTATATGAGAATTTCATGGACATACAAAATGACAGTAGGAGAAAACAACATGCATATGTACAGCAACAGTGTAGGTTGTCATGGAGACTTGGAAGTGTCCTTATATCTTCATGTGTGTTAGGCAAGTATTAGGCACTGATAGCAGGTTTAAATATTCAGTGCTTCAAACTTTGACCAGTACGATAGGTTTGAACCTGCCGGGCACATTAATGTTGGCGTATAGAGCTCATGCTGACATGAACGGATACTTTGTGTGGCAATTAAACACAATTCCTCCTGTGCTAACACTACAAATGATAAAGAATAGTAAAAATAAGCACACAGCTTCTGCGCTACTGTCAGCTGCTGTTTTATCACATTTATGTCAATAATGTCATTTCCCCAACCTGCAGGTCTGACCAAATAGAGCATACCTTCTGTTACTGGCTCAATATAAATGTTTTGTTTTTTAAAAAGAAAGTCATTCTGTTGATTTACTTTTGTCAGCTGAATTTTTTATACTCACATTGTGTAAAGATCTGACACAGCCATTGTAAGGAACCAACCACTGTGCACATTTAAGTTGGTCTATCTGACTCTATGGATATAAGACTCCTTATCTAACAAAGTATATGCAGACCATATGACAGTTTTTAATGAGCGTATAACTTGAAAATCACTAAAACTGTTCTTTCATTTTTGATTTCTCTTCAGTGCTTCACTTCTCTTTGCCTGTTTAGCAGGAAGTTTGCTTATATCTCCGCTTCTCTTTGTCATTGTTTGCGTTCAGTATTTCTTTTGCACTCATCTATTTCACATATTTGTCATCATTTTATAACTTTTGTCTGTATATTATTGTTTCCGCCACTGAAAAAAAAAGACAGAAAGAAAAGAAATTACCATCCGTAAGTCAAAATTTAGAGTTATCATCTCACAATTTCGACCTAATAACTCAAAATTTTAAGTAATTTTCTCAACTTTGCATTATTTTCTTTGGAGTTTGAGTTAGTAAATAGAAATTTTGAGATGCCTGACTATAAATTGTGAGATAATAACACAACAATGACAAATTGATGACAAAAAAGTTTTTTGTAATTGTTGGAAGATTTTCCATACTATGTCGTCAAACCATTTAAAAATTGCCAATTGTTCTTGTATGAAATTTATTTTTGTAAGAAGTGTTTAAATATATTGAAATAAAAAAATGCTGTAGTTTTCTTATCGATTTTGCTATCTATATTATTAACTGGACACTTTTAAACATCATCAAGATTGCCCCATTAACCACCTTGAAAAGGTGAGTAAACACAGGTGTTACTAATGCCATATTAATGACATTATTCAGGGCTCAGTTGTATTTAGGCACAGAGTCTTAATCAGTGTGAACTGCCTGTGTTTACCTACAAAATGACTGCCAGGAAAGAGCTTATAACGTTTTTTAAAACCAGTGTTATTTTACTGTAAGGACTATTTTATCAACAACAACAACAAAAAACAACTGAGACACGTACTGTTTCCTCCAGCTTTGAATCAACCTAAGTGCTGTGCTTGTGTTATAATATCTACTTTGAACTTCTTTGTACCTGACAAACACCCTCCATAGAAAAATGATTAAAAAGACTAACATTAAGAATAATAACAACTAAACAAAAGTGAAACATTTTCAGTCAATAAAACCTAAATGGAAAAAAATGAATTGAAAATTCAATTGGAAAATTGATCTCCATTGTCAGTATATATAGTACAATCAAATTTGGCTTGGTTTTCTCTCAAATTTGGCTTTTTCTAATTTCCTTATGAAAAGGTAACAATTGCTTACAAGGTTTTTTAAGCTAAAAGTAAAGAAAACATCAATGTAAACTGCAGAGGTAAAATGTGTCATGTTGCAGCAGTAACAGCTGACTGAACATCAACTCCATTAGAAGATCCATCTTCCTCCTCAGCAATTCCACTCTATTACCAGACCATTTCCCTCTGGGGCTTAGCCCTCGACTTCTCTCAGGCACTGCTGAGAAGCACAGCAGAGGATAATGCATAGTTTATCAAGCCATCACTCCTATACCTTCATGGCAGAAGAAGTGTAAGTGTAATGTTTCAGTCTAGCTGAAGAGCTGCATTAGACTGCCTGCAGTTACAGCTTTAGGAGGAAGGGAAACAAAAGCAGGAGCAATTTAGAAATGCAGATTTATGATGCCAGGATGTATTTGATACCAAAGACGATCAGTTTCTGGCATGAAACAATCTAATTTCATAAAGTGACATTCGAGGATCAGGATAAACAGCACACATATGCACATACATTTAAAAAAATATATATACGCAGACACACTCCTGCACTGCCACTGCACGGCCAGTACGGGTTGTGGAAGGGCGTAAAACACTAGAAACACGTTTAACTCAACGATAGGCTACTCAATTGAAAACCCATTTGCTAACAGCAGTGGAGGAAATATTCAGATCCTAAAGTACTCTGCTGCAAGCAAAAGCCTTCTTACAGTTACACAGATAAACGCAACCTGTGTATCATCGCCAAAGTACTTCTACTAATAATAAAAAAAGTACTCAGTGTGGGAAAATACATAATTAGATTATTATTGATCGTGTATTAATGTAAAACAGGATTTTGCTGACAGAGGCAGAGCTCCTCATTCTGAGCTATTTTTTCAACTGCAATTTCTAGCTGCAACAAATGATTATTTGCATTATACATGAATCAGATTTTAAATAAATGCTGAGAAATATCACAAGTACTCTGGGTGATAACCAGAGCAGTTGCCAGTTTTCTGTCAACCCGGCTCAATTACGAAGGTAAATATGTTGCACTGTGTGAGAGCTTGTATCTTGTAACCGTTTGTTAAACATGAAGTTTCCAAAAGTAACTATTTTTGAGATTACTGAACGGACATCAGACAACACAGTCCCAGACTATACGGTTACTTATGCAATCTTTATAATCTGGATGGGATTTAGGTGTCACTTTATAAGAGTAATATGCCGGGAGAGAATTTTCTATATGTGTAAACCATAGACTGTATATAGTGGACACAGGATACAGTATCCTGAGAAATTTGAATTTGAATTAATCCTCTTTGCAGCATAAAATCAATAAATCATTCTCTCTGTACAGTGAAGGTCAAACATCCGAGGGAAATTATATTGATCAAAACATGCATTTAAGCAGATGTATGTTTGGAAAAACAAAACAAAACAGATGTTTGGTGCTTGAATATTGCCGAACAAAACAAGAATGGGAAGTGCTGCATCTTTCCTCGCAGAGAGAGAGAGAGCGAGAGAGAGCAAGGATGCGAGAGAAACGCGGACGTGACGTCACTGTTAAGTACCCCTGTAGCGGTCTGTCTTCCGCCTACCAGCCAAGCAAAAGAGTGTAAATCGCTCTTAGGATTTCCTTACTCCAAACTCGCCCCTGGTTGTCACCGCGGGCTGGCTTGGCTCTGCACTAAGAGGTAAACCCCACGGACTTTAAACTGTGGAAATTCACGCAGCGGTTGTGTAAACGTGCCTCTTTGCTCCCGAGCTCCTCCAGAGGCCCTTGTTTACATCTCGATCCCCGGACTAGAGTGGATGAGAGGCGGAGGCACAGCGGGAGGGGAACGAGGAGGAGGGGTGGCTACCTGGCTAGCTCTTATGTTGTCAATTCTTGTTGGGGAACAAATTAAAGTGTTCCTTGAAAACTTTTGCAAGTGTGTTGTGAAGGTGCTCAACAGTCGTAACTCGTCCGAGTCGTGGGTTTGCAATTGCGTGACTTCCTCTGCTCAACAGAAATACCAGCACGCTAGCCAGGGAGCTAATCCGGCTAACGGTAAGTTAGCCAGCTGTTGTATGGATTTAACTTCAGAGGCGTTTTGAGCCGAAATGCCGAAAAAACGACCGGGTGCTTATTTACGTGATTTAATCTCAACCCCCACCTCCCCGCTTCCCTCCTCCTCCTCCTCCTCCCACAAGACCTGTTATCAAACCTGTGCTGAGTCGTTGTAATACATTAGCCTAGCAAGATGTGTGTCACCCAGTTTGCTGCCTATTTTTATCCTGGATCGGGCGGAATGCGAGCGTTCGTCTGTCTGCCGGGGCCGACTGGCAGGCTTTCCCGGCTAACCTTGTTTTCTGTCCAGTGGATATTTACAAAGTCACATTTTGAACACCAGTGCCAGCAGTTGTCTTTTATGCCGTCTCTATTGATCAAATCATATGTCGAAATAAGCCTACCAGGGGGGCCTTTATGCTGTCACTGTTTTAGTTATCCTCGGTGTATTTTCCATTCAAAAGTGGAGGATTACAATGTATTACACGGCGAAGACGCACGTTTTCTCGAGAAGAAAAAACACAGGCTTCTCCCCCATATTAAAAAAAAAAAACGTCAAGTTCTGTGCCGTGTTGGTTTTAGAAAGTAAATGTAGTTTATATAAAGCGTCTGTCTGTGTTAGAGCCCAGCCGATATATGGGAGGACCGATATTACTGGCTAGCATTAGGTAGTAGTTATCCATGGGTATTGGTGTTTATAATATGGAAGCTTGTTTCTAGCATGATAATGAAACTTTGGGGCATTGTCTCAAAATTTAGACTTGGGAGATGCCTAACTCAAAATTCCGATATGACCTGAAATGATGGCTTTGCTCTGCCTGGCATTTTTATCCCAGTGGTGCAAACAAGCTTGCATATTTATAATGACTCATAAACGAAATTTGGCCACACAAGGGGACTTGTTAACTTCCCTGTTGCCAACACACATTTTTGGAAACACCTAACATAAACTGCTGTTGAGCAGAGTTAAACAGAGAGTAAACGGATAACTACACTTAACAAATGCTAACGAAATCTATTTCGACTGTCTGAAAGGGAAAACAAAAAATACTGTGTATATATGTGTATATATAAATATCGACTAATCCGATTTGTAAATTGACAAATATCGGTATGATATCAGTTGGGCTAGTCTGGGTAAAAAAACAAACCTGTTTTCTCAGATATGTTGAATCCAGTTGTACATCACGGCTGTATTGTTGTGCTTGTGATTGTCTTGGTTTAATGGGATCTTTTGGATGTTCAGTAGAATAATATGATGCAAAAGTATTTCAGCAGAAAAAGAAACTTTAGGAACGTTCATCCTTGGGAAAGATGTGAGAAGCTGAGTCATGTAAGTGTAACTGAACTATGAACCCTGGAAGTTAGGGACCATGGACTTAATTAGGGACCATGGACTCACAGCCATTCATCTTAAGGTCATCTTCCTTTTTTTGTTTTGTAGCTTGTCAGTTATAACGAGATTTCATTTTCTCATTAGACCGCATTTTCTTGTAAATGAACCAAATTTAGCAACTAGTAATTGGTTTGCCTGACTTGTTCTGAGGTACAACTCCATGTAAGGGGGTTGATCACACTTTGTATGGGTTGGTGTGGGTATATAGAACATATGTATGGATATAATGTTTGACACATAACCAGCTTTGTCTAATGGCATGAGATCAGAATTGTGTCTTTTAAGAAATTTTCACAAAAAGTCATTTCAGGCTCTCCTCAGTGTGTGAACCACCAGCTCCTCTGTTCTGAGTGACTTTAATCACCAAGCCAACATTTCTTCCACCTGTAACAGGGACAAATTAATACTAAAGTTCACCATCTACCTTCAAGTCAAAGTGTATTTAATCACATCTCACAAAGACTGCTGCCAGCTGGATGCAGTTCACCGCACTCTAGGAAAGTCAATATTGTCAAGGGTCAAAAGTAACAGTGGCTGAATTCATTTGGTCTGATATCTCTTTGATTCTCATCCATCTGCATTGCCCAAGGAAGAAGACATGTGATTAGGTTTTTACATGGTTCATTAGTTCATTCCAGTTCATTCTAGTTCATTTGAGTTTGTCATAAAACTTTGTCACTGGCATTTTTTTTTTTTTTTTTTTTTTTTTTTTTTTTAATA
>VVHJ01030259.1:19301-35372 GCA_015107715.1 Tylochromis polylepis
TCCACTAAAAAGAAAAAAAAAAAAACCCCACATGAATGACAAAACAAATAACTACTTGTTAAATGTTGAAACTCACTCTGCCCTCTTAAACAGTTATACAAATAAGTGAGTTTAGAATGAAATGTCGACACTGCTGTGTGTGTTTCTGTGCCATGTATTTCTGTTTTTGGTTTTAACCTGGAGAGCTTTCTTTATGGAAATGTAAAATTACAGCCTAGCACAATTTTATCATTTGAAAAGCATACATTTTTGTGTAATTTTAGCATATATGATTTAAAAAAATGGTAAAAATGTTTGTAGTCATAGCAGAAACAAGATTTTTTTTTTTTTTAAATTTGTGTGTATGCAATTTTGGATGTACCCAGGACTGATGGTAGAACTGAGGTTACGTCAAGGCTCTGAAGGTAATGTAAGTGAGAAACATGCCTCCTAAATTCACGTAAATTAATGCTGTGCATAAGTTTCTGTGTGCTAGCACTCAGTATATGAAGCCTTGTTGTGAATGGGCTCATTCAGGATTCTAAGGCAATCTTTAGTAGGTCACTCTGCAGAGGACGGAGAAAGAGAGTCTGCCATGTTTAGAGCTGCTGTGCCAAATGACTGCATGGCACAGAACAGATGGAGGCATTGCACGGGCACAGACCGCTGGGAATCCCAGGGAAGGATGAATAGAGAGAATAGACATAGAAAGCCTGTGACTGACAGAACAAGACAAAAAAGACTTACAGAGAGAATAAGAAGCAGCGAGGCTAGAGCCTATATAATGAAAGGCATCTGCACAGTGCTATATAGAGGCACAGCAGCCTGCTAATGTCCGATGCAGGGTTTATTCTCCTTGGATCCAGCAAGGCAGATTGTAAAAAATGTTCCAGGTTATCACCAGCGTCATTTGTTTCAGATTGGCCAAGTGCAGAAAAAACAACAATCTCATCCAGATGATTTATTTGACTGGAGACAAAGCAAACAAGCATTAACTTTATCTTACAGGTGGGAGTATTTTTAAAGCTTTTATCTATTTAATACAAAAGCAAATAATCATGTTTTCTGACTCCTGCGGCCACTCACTGATTTCGATTTTTATTAAACAACAAGTGATAAGATAGGTTTCCGGGGTCGTTAACTGTGTGTCTATACTGTGCATTTTGTGCAGCGTCTGAGGCGGAGCCTCCACCCTGGCCTTCTGAGGAGGATCTCTTCCACGTGGACCACCACCACATCTGCCACAGGACTTCCCACAATTGAGCCAGGACCCGTGCGAAGGGACCGCAGCGCCAGCATCAAACCCTATCATGAAGCACTCACGTGCAGGTACCTGAGCCACAGCTGTTTCACATGAACTTCCTTTATTTTTAGACCCCAGATTTTAGTCACATTGGTAACTTTGTCCAAGATGTGGCAGATGTAGTTCCAATTACACCTTATGGCTTGCTTTTTTAAATCCCCGTTGGGAAATGTATTTAATCTTGTTAGATTTTTAAATAAAGGAATAGGAATAGAATAAGTCCTATTGTACTATAGATATACATGACTGAGGCACAAAGATACTAAGGAGGGCTCCTACAATTCGCATCACTCTGAAGGATATTAGGTTTTTCAGCGTTATGGCTGTAGTCATACCAAAGCCATCAGTGTGAGTGAAAAGCAGTGGCACAGTTCAGAAAAGGATGTGTGTGTAGTGGGAGCCAGAATGGAAATATGCCCCACAGGCAAACGCATTAACCTGAATAACTAAGACGCACATCAACCCTGAGCACATTAGTGCTGAAGATAGCACGAGGCTCACACTATACAGAAGTATCATGGCTCCAAAGTAGATCTGTGAGCCTGTCATAGAATAGACAGCATGTGGTTTTATGGAGGTGTTTTCAAGCTTTTTGTACTTTTTAGGAGAAATATGGTGCAGGATGGAGAAGGTTAGAGGTTACGTAAGTCCTGATAAGTATTTGTTTGCATACAGTACTAAAGCAGATGCAGTGAATCTGATGGGAAGTGCTAGGTTTTTCTGTTTTTTTGTTGTTGTTTTTTTTCCCCAGTAAGTCACATTGTTGCATTAAATCTTGAATAAACACAGGATCCTCATGTATTAAAGCTGTTGTGGTAACTAAGTGAATTGTTTAAGCACAATTCACCCTGATCAGCGCAGAGATTGCATTCCTTACAATTACTTTGTGATTACTGTAACATTATATTTGGATTATCTTAGAGCAGCGCAGGGGAAATTATGCTTTTTTAAATGAATTTCAAAGGAGTTTCAGCTTGAAATTTTTCAGCTGTGCATGGTCACGTGAGTTTTTATGCATACAGTATTTCTGTGATGCAAAAGCAGCACAGCACATACGCTCTGATTTTAAAATATTAACTCTGCCTAAACAAGAAAGAGACTATAAGTGTTTCATCCACCTTATTCAGTTTCTTCCCCATCGGGTTTGTGGCATTTGTCTGCAAGTACCAATGCTTCCAGGTGCCCCTGTATTTCAAAGTAGTGTCTCAGTTTCCTGTAGTGTACCAGCCAACAGGGAAAGTATGATTTGTGTATATGTAATTCTCAATTGCTGCATAAGAACATTTGTCTGATCTAATATCTGAAATATTAATAGGTGGGAGAATTTACGACAGCTGATGTCTGATTCTATGATACACTGAAAACTGCCAGCATAGATTCAGAGAATACAATCTCAGCTCAGGATAACCTTTGCATTGTTCATTAGCATTCATTAGCCCATGTTAAAAATAAAGAGCAGCAGTAAATGTATCTCTATGTATTTATGGCTCGTACTCAAAAAAAAACCCAAATTAATACATGACGATTTTTTTCCCAGAAATAAAATTACAGCTTCCAAGTGCAGAGATTTGAATCAGCTCACTAACATACTTACAGTCAGCAAAGCTTCAGGTAAAAGCGACCTCGCTACTTCTGCGAACTCCCTCAAAACCTATTTTAACAATTGTTTGGACTAAATGTTGCAGATGTAAAATGAGGCATGACTCTGCAACTGCATGGCCTATTTCACTCACAGATGAATTTAGAAACTCATTTTGTGTGGATGGTTAAAAAAAATGCTTTCAGAAGAGCTGCGATGCTCTTTTTAAATTTTTTTTTATAGTAGCACGAAACAATAGCAATCGCAGGGCGTCGATGTTCAATCAGGTGTACAAGTCGTGGCTAATGAGGGCGGGTACTCTGGGAAAGCTTACTTAAAATCGTCTGGCTCAAGTGATTTCATCCATGTTGTCGTTAGTAAGTTATGCCAGCCAGACTTTAGTTGTGTATTCTTATGTTTTTTGCTTTAAGATTTGTTGTGTGAAGCTATCTAATGATAATGGTCATACTGTAAAACTAAGCAGTTTCCATAAAAACCACATGTGTGCTGTTCCCAAGGTAATTTTTTTAACATTTTTTTTATACCTTGGACCAAAAGTCTAGTCAGCAATGCTGTGTCTTCACCTCATGGTAAACAAACCCACAGTATTTATTTTAGTTTGTGGTCGTTAAACTCGCGTTGTTTCAGATTTATACATTAGGTGCATTGTTTCCATGACCAAACTGGCTTTCTTTACTTACTTAATTAATTAATTCCAACAGAGATCCCATTAGAAATTCTTTGCCATAGGCCCATAAGCATTCGGACATTGTATTCAGGACTATGTCTAAAAATGACTGTAATACCTAAACAGTTCATTTTTGTTAAACTCCTTGAATTAAAGCTGAAACTCTGCACTTCAATCACACCTTAAATTCCACTGTGATGGTGTAAAGAGGCAAAAACTGTTAAAATTGTGTTGTTGTCCAATTATTTATGGACCTAATTGTAGGTGTTTGAATCCTTGTATCCCAACAAGGTGCCAGCTTCATTCATGTGGCCGAATGGGAGAATATCCTTGGGGCCAAGTCCCAAACGGTTATGGAAAGACTTTGCAAAGGAGTCCTGGGTGATATGGTATCAGAGTGATGCTCATAGTATTTAGGGTTAGGTGTTGTATTGTACATATTTTCATATAAAAATTTTTTTTTTCTTTGCACCTCTTTTTAAAAGCTGTAACAAAAGTCTATGTCTGAGTTGATCCTTATTGTAATAATCAATCTATATTAGAAAGACTTAAGTTTTTTTTTGTTTTTTTTTACTCCATTAAATTCTTTGCACTGCTTTCTTTTGTGCCTTCACCCTCCAAAGACCTGCGTAGCCTGTGCCTGTCAGGGTCTTGTTTGGTCCTGTTTGCACAGTGACAGTGTGATACTTGAACACAAAGCTTCTGTACACAAAGCCCCGTTGCCTGGTCTTATATCTTAGCGCAGCCCAGCAGCATGCCCCAGCTAAGGCCACTTACTGAGTGTAAACAAACACCTGGTTCTCTCCCCAGTCACGAGAACACCACAATTAACTCACACACTCGCACTCTTAGATACAGCTGCTTCTTCTGGCTCACACAGTCCGGAAACAATTGGAAAACACAGAGATTTTCCAGGTTTCGTTTACAGCAGTGGAGAGGGCTCTATTCTGAGCAGCACTTCAGTTAAATGCGTTGTAGGCATCTAGCTCTTATCCAGATGCCTGAAATAATCAAATAGGGCTGGTAAGGCTTCGGTGTTTAGCTGAAAGACACTTAACCAGAGCCCACGCCGACTGAAAACAACTTGCTGTGTTTGGGATCCGACCTTTGATGGTCTCTTAGCAAGCAGCAACCTGCCAACACGTCATTTCTCAAGTAGGCTTTGACACCTAAATCACATATGTTAGGGAGTAATAAGGAGTATTTTTGGTAATTTATGTACTCTAAACTGTATTTGTTAGAGTGTCTGGCCAAGACCAGAAGCCTATGAATTTCCTTTCACATCACTGACACACCACTGCTAATCATTCCTGATACATCCTCACACAGAGTGTTGGGAAAGAGGGAAGGAGAGAGAGAGTGAACACATGGAAGGGAGGTGGGCGAAAATGAACACATGGCTTCAATTGCCTTCTCTCTACTCCATCATCAAATCTGCACAATCTTAATTAGGACATTAAGCTTCTTTTTTTCCCCCCCTCCCTCGTTTTTCCATCATGTCAGCCTTCAATGACGTACACTGTTAAGAAGGAATAACACCAACTTCAAAGCTACAGTATCACCTTTTTTTTTTTTTTATCAGATAGACCCTGTTTAAAGGGCCCAATTGAATGCCTTCCATTTCCCTCAGCCCCAGCCACTGTGTTGTTATCTTCTTCACGTCATCTGGCTCAAGAGTAGGTAGATTACTGGAAGCAGAAATAATAGCTGCGGTGTTTATCGTGGCTTTGGCACTGTCCGTCGTGGCTCTGAACCAAAGGTAATCTGTCAACCTGCTGCAAGTGGCTGAGTAAAAAATCTGCAGCGGAAAGGTTAGCAGGCAGAGGCCAGCCGGAGCTTACGGCATGGCTCAGACCATACAAGAAGAAGTCCTCAAAAATGAGTAAAGCAGGCAGGGCTGCAATTTATACAGAATTACATTTGCTTGATTAAGCTTCATAGTTACAAAGTGAGTGCCAAGTTGCTTTTGGTTTAGAGATGAAGAGTGATTTATTTTTGGTCTGCTGAACAAGACTTTAGATTTTTATGACTTTGAAAATTATGTACATTATAAAGCAAGAAACCAACTTTGACCATGATGATTAGACTTGTAAAAAAATAAAGCACAAAACTGACCCTGATCCATGAAACTGATTTTAAAGCACAATGACATGATAAAAACTTTTTTAAAAAGGACACGAGCAGTTGTACAGAGAAGAACCAAAAGAAGTTGTGTGGTTGGTTGATTGAAATATAGTACATATCATTTTTTAAAGCTAAAATTTACTGTATCATCATGTTAAAATTTCCTCCATTTTTTGAAAACAGAGGAAACACTTTGGAGAACTGTATTTCTTTTTTGCTCTGACCAAAAATGAGCTTGTGTAGAATAATTATTTACGGACTACCACATATTGAAAATAAAACTGATTTGAAGCCCTCTGGGACTCATTACCCTACACAGAAATATTTTACAATCTTTATGTGGTTAAGGTTACAGAATTGCAGATAGCAATTTTCGTTATATTAGAGAAAGTCCCCGCAGCCTTAAAACCTTTGGCTAAACGTAACTAAAGTCCACTTTGAGTTCCTCAGTAAAACCACACTATAGGATGGGGTCTGTTAACTTCACACAGCAAATATGTTTACAGCTGACAATTACATTCTCCGAAAAGGCAAAGTAAATTCTTACTATATAAATGTTATTTCTAGCATAGAAAATTGTAGCAAATTGAAACTGGAATGTGTATTATGTGTAGGTAGGTTCTGCGTGAGTGAGAGAACGAGGGAGCACGTGAGAGATAAAAGCAGAGCCACTTGATACATGATTGGCAGATTCCTCGACTGAAAATGACCACCCTCCTTATTTACATTTTGTGCTCAAGGCTCAATGTCAGTAGCCGAGCTTATTCTGCTGCATTAGCAGAATAGGAAAAGTGTCTGCCAGTTATTCAAGTTTCATTAAAAGTAAACCTTTTAAGCCAAGCGCTGCTGCCTGCCCAGACCCCCCTGACAATAATGTACTAACTGTTCACCCGCCAAACTATCAAACTATTTTATATTCCACACCTGCTAGGCATTAGACACAGTGGTCCAACCTGGCCATACAAACACAACAGAACTCCCTTTGTTGGGGCCTTAGGACCATTATGCTGGGTGGGTACAGCTCAAAAGTGTTCCAGAAACACTTTATCAGGAGGAGATAGACACACTACAGGCCTTTGTGCTCCCTGTGACACCATGCTCTAACGGCAGGCATTTCCTGCTCCGAGTAGGCAGGTTTTACAACATTTAGGGAGAGGTATTTTAATTGGAACCACCTACGGCCTGACAGTGGCCTCAGTGGAGAAACACGGAAAATCTGTTGGGAAAAGTCTGGGAGGCTCCCCGTGGTGTCACACAGCTAACTGACCAGTAAAGGCCAGTTCTTTCCACAGAAGATAACATTTGCTGTTTGATTTATAAAGCCAGTCATCAGATGGGAATGTTTTCATCTGAGACTGAGAAGTGAGTTGTTGTTGCTGCTGACACTGGTCTGTCATAAATCTCAAAGAGGGTGGGCTCAGTTTCTAATGAATCATTTATAACAATGCCAGCGAGTGTTTGGAATTTGCTTTGTTGTTTATTCCAGTTGCATTGTGTGAATGTGTGCATCCATTAGATTCATTACTACGTATTTTCTTGAAACAACTGTGCAACGGCTGTTTTCGTGTGGGGGCTACACAGTAGGAACCCCATTAAGTTCTTTTTTTCCGCCTTCCTGACAACTTCTTCTGACTGTTTACACATCAAAGACAGATGTGGCGAACGGCGATATTCACACTTCTTTAGCAGAGCCACAGACAGTCTAATAGACTAATACATATATTCTGTATCGGTCTTCCCTGTGTATTGTCTGTTAACGTTGAACTGCTATGAATGATGTGGAATTATTTGCATTCTGATAATAATCAAATAATTAAATCAAAAGAATAAACATTTCATGTTATCATCATCTGCCCAAAAAAGTACAGGTCACTAGAGTGTGATTGTAACTCAAGTATATCCACACGCAGTAATTAAGAATGCACATCTGAGATAAATAGAAATTTCTCTTTTATCTAACTAACAGTGAATCCCCTCTTTTCTACAGTTGTGGGAGACCATACATCAGACTGAACCATGGTGAGGGCTCTATAGACAAGGGAGACAGGATACCACGTTCAGGTATGCCCCCAGTCTTTCTAGCATTCCTGTAAAGCAGTATGGGAAAAGTTTTTGTGTTACGTTTGCTGGCATAAACACTGAATCACTTTTGTTTCTCTCTCTTTAAAACTGTTTGTTTCCATTGCAGACAACTGATATGGGACATTGATATATATATAGTAAACACTCACCAAAAAACCTCAAACAAATGACAGTCCCGAGTAATGAGTTTTTGTGTTGATGATAAAGGAATACTGCAGAGGTATTTAAAATACCTCTGCAGTATCTCATACAGTTAGGCCCATAATTTGTTGGACAAAGACAAATATTTTTGTGTGTAGTTTTGCCTTTCTACACCATCACAGTGGTTTTGAATTCAAACTGTCACAATGTGATAGAAGTGCAGACTTTCAGCATTAATTCAAGGAGCTTAACAAAAACTTTTCATCAACTGTTTAAGAATTACAGCTACTTTCATACACAGTCCCCATTTTAAGAGGCTCAAAATGAACTGGACAAACTAACATAATTTTATACATTAATGGATGAAAGCCAATAGCAGCCTGAAGTCTAAAACACATGGTCATCACCAAATTCTTGCTTCCCTCATTGAGAGCACCCGGTGCTGCTTGTTTGTGGATCTTCCTGCATTAAGTTTTGTATTTGATAACTGACAAGCATGCTCTGCTGGGCTGAGATCAGGTGACTGACTCGGCCAGTGAATGATATCCTTGTTTTTGGGGGTTTTTTTGTCTTTAGAAACTGGGTCGCTTTTGCAGTATGGTTTAGGTCGTTATGCATTTCCAAGGTGAAGAGCTGTCCAATCGGTTTGCAGCACTTGGCTGAATCTGAGCAGAGAGTATAGCTCCGTACATATCAGAATTCCTCCTGCTGCTTGTATCAGCAGTCACATCGTCAACAACCATGAGTGGCCTGGTTCCACTGGCAGCTATACATGCCCAAGCCATAACACTGCCTCCACCATGTTTGACAAATAGCGTGGTCTACTTCAAATTACGAGCTGTTTCTCTCCCTCACCATATTTTTATCCTCCCGTCATTAATCTTGGGTTCATCTGAAATTCTTGTTCTTGAGCATAACCAGTGGTTTTTACTTTGTTGTAAACCCTCTGTGTTTATGAAGGCGTCTCTTAATTGTAGACCTTGATTGTAGACAATGATACGCCTACATCATTGAGAGTGCTCTCAACTCAGTTAAATGCTGTGAAATAGTTTTTTCTAACTATGGAAATAATTCTGTCATCGTGCATTTTGTCTTATGTGGTTTTTCAGCTCTTTTGTGTTGCTGAGCTGGGTGGAGCGTTCATTGTTGTTAAAAATGTACTATAATGTTTTTTATTCTGCTGCTCCTAAAGCTTGTGCTCTCAGCCTAATGATGGCCTCCCTCACTTGCACTGAAATCCCTTATATCTCCTCATGATTAATATGACTGTGAAATGATGTAATATAATATTCTGAATCAACTTTGCATATTATGTCTGCTTCCTTTGTCATAAAATAAGAAAGAAAAGGCCACACCTGGCCATGAAACTGCTTGTCAGTCAATTGTCCATGTTTTTTGAGTCTATGAAAATGGGGGACTGTGTATGACTGAAATATCTAAACAATTATTTCTGTAGGAAGAACTCATGTGCTACTTTATAAAGTACCACTGCCAAACAGACACACTATTAAAACTTGTTTTCAGTTACATGAGAGGCAGCAATCAGAGATCTCTGAGTGGTAATTAAGGCAGCAGTGACTTTCTCTGGGACCTGCAGAAAGTAACCTATTACAACGAACCGAGATTGAAGGAAGTGGATACAGAAAAGAAGTAAATCCACATACTCCAAGAAACCTAGTGATATGCATCAGTTTAAGGAGATTAACAGTGGATTTTCTCCTGAGGCCGCAGTGTGACATCTCTTTGTTTTTCTTACACCAGCAGAGGACCAAGTGGTTGTGTCATCAGACTATGACAGCACCCACGAAGCTAACCACAGTGACAGCAGTGATGTAGCACATACAGAGGACAATGCAGAGGAAGGAAAAAACTCATCCCAGAATGTCATCCTCCATGCACTAATACCTCCTGAGGTAAGGCGGGCCAAAGCAGCTGTCTAAGTCACATTAGTACTGCTAATAAAACAGGAACATCTACTCCTTATGTAATATTTTCCTTATTGTTTCAACCACTTTTTACCATTTGCCACTCATGCAGGACAAACCAATCTTGGCACCAGAGCCTTTAATAATGGAGGGCCTGGAACCTCTGATGAGTCAGCTGAACAATTGGAACTTCCCCATCTTCACCTTGATAGAGAAGACCAATGGGAAATGTGGACGCATCCTCAGTCAGGTCCGCCAGAATGTCAACACTTCACAATTCAGACAAATTATTTTATATTACAAGACAACAGTATACTTTACTATTTATAACACTGTCTTTTCATGTTTTCATTATATTTTTCAGTGTTACACATTTATTGAACACTTTTGTTATATTTAATATATCTGGATCTGGTGTTGTCCAGGGGTCTGATAGTTTGATTTTTTAATCTTTCAGGTATCTTATAGGCTCTTTGAGGACACTGGCCTGTTTGAGACTTTTAAGATCCCCGTAAAAGAATTCATGAACTACTTCCATGCCCTTGAGAATGGTTACAGAGACATACCATGTAAGCTTTTGTTTTTCCACTTTGCTTCAGATTACTTGTTGCAAGGATGAAAGCAGCCACTAGATGGAAATGTTGAGCAGTCTATGCAGCATTAGTACTCTGCACTGTCTTGAAGTTTAACTGAATAGACATTAGCAGCCCAACACTGCACCCTGGTGGAGAAGATCACACACACTGAGCAGAATTGTTATCTTCTTTAATCCAGATCACAACAGGGTCCATGCCACAGATGTGCTTCACGCAGTCTGGTACCTCACCACACAGCCTGTGCCTGGCCTGCCCAGCCTCATGACTGACCACGGCTCTGCCAGTGACTCAGGTATGTCCATCAGCACATGCATGCTGACAGCTGATGTCCTGCAGGTGTGTATGTGTATCCATCAGTCCATAAAAGTATGCTAAACTTGCTGTCAAGTTTGTAAATAAGAACAATATTTGCTCTAGATGCCATTTTGTTTAATCTCTACTGTAATTTTTTGCGCTTAAGATTTTCTATATGTAGGCCAGGTTTTTTTATTCTGAATTTTTTCACATCCCCTGCAGCCATCTCATTAATGTCAAAGTATCAAACCTGCAGGAGTGTGTGTTCTTATCCTACTCAAAGTTGGTCTTATCTTACTCAGGCTTTTGGCACTTGCATACCAAACACTATTTGAAGTCTAGAACAGCATGAAATTGCAGGCAGATTAGAGTTCCCTCTTACCCATATTTCCATAACCTCATTTGTATGCCTTACTAGGGCCATCCCTTTGATCCACATATAAGTGGATTTGAACGTTAAAGTGTGTGTGTGTGTGTATTTCTGTGTGTTGTGCTCTAGAGCGCGTACGTGTGTGTGTTTAGGCGTGTGCAGATGAAGGTACTGTACGGTTGTGTGTCTTGTGTAAATTCTGCCACCTTTCTCTTCAGCCTCCTCACTTTGTCTTCTCCCCTGTGGCTAGACTCCGACAGTGGAATAATACACAGTCATATGGGCTTCCTGGTTTCAAAGACCTACACTGTGTCAGAAGATGGTTATGGCTGCCTGTCAGGCCTCATACCTGCTCTGGAGCTCATGGCTCTTTACGTGGCTGCCGCCATGCACGATTATGATCACCCAGGGCGGACAAACGCTTTCCTTGTGGCCACCAGTGCCCCACAGGTGCTCATGCTATTCAGCCTACAACATGGGCAACAGTATGTGATTAAATAGAAGTCTGTTTACTTGATTTACTGTTTTTTTGTTTGCTTGTTTTGTTTTTTGACAGGCGGTGCTCTACAATGACCGCTCAGTTTTGGAAAACCACCACGCTGCCGCAGCCTGGAACCTCTTCCTGTCACAGCCAGAGTACAACTTCCTGGTCAATCTGGACCATGTGGAGTTCAAACGTTTCCGTTTCCTGGTCATTGAGGCCATACTGGCCACTGATCTGAAGAAGCATTTTGACTTCCTAGCTGAGTTCAATGCCAAGGTATTCTAAAAACATCCCTGTTCAATGTTTCACATTCATTTGACAAATTATAAAACTCTTCAGAGGGAGTTTAACTTTTTAAGCCAGTGCAAACATTGAGTTGAGCATATCTGTCTTCAAATATAAAATTAAAAGCTTATAATTGATTTTTGTTTATTGTTTATTGTTTATTGTAAAAATTAGATAGCCAAGTAATAAATTCCTTGGAAAAGTTGGGGTCAAACATATTCTGTAGACGTGCTTTCCTAATAGATAAGTTCTTTTAAAACTTGGACGACGCTTCAGGAAAAGGAAGCTGTCAAGTGGTTTTCAAGAACAAATCTGTTTGTGCAATACATTGCAGTGCTCTCAATGTAAGTCAACAACACAAAGTACCCCATAGCTTTTCAAGAACTCACTGGAGTGCAGACACAGTGTTGGCTTTTGATTTGAGGGTCCGCATTCCTCTCATTGTGAGTCCTACTACAGTGTTGCTGCTTGATGGCCAAGGCCTGTCAGCTAACATTAAGGTTGCTGGTTTGGCAGCAAAAGTAACAGTAAGGTCTCTCAGAGTCCCTGCTCTGCTCTTCCTGGAAGCGAATTAGCTTTGGGTGAAGTAGCCGTTAAGCTTTCCTCGGTTTCCTGAGCGTCTTTTGATCTGCAGCTCATTTAGCTTAACTAGAAATAATCGATTCATTCAAAAAGTGCTGAGATCAACTTTATATATGGTTGAGTGATGCTTTGTCTTTAGAAATATGTTCATGCTCTGTATAGGTTGAAGCACCTTACTGAAGCATTAAATGTTTATATAGTAAGTAGCTTTCACAAAAGAATTGGGTTATGTCAGTATTAGCATAATTACATAACCATAAGTCTTATATATTTTGCTTCATCCTCAGTGCAATGAACTGATGCTGTAAACTATAGATTAACAGAAAACTTTTCAGCAGAAGATTATAGCTGTGCTTACATAACATGTTTGAATATGCTAATGCTGTCATGTCCGTCTGTCGATCCCTCAGGTAGGTGATGATCCATCTACAGGTATCGACTGGTCTAATGAGAATGACAGGTTGCTAGTCTGCCAGATGTGCATCAAACTCGCTGATATAAATGGGCCTCTAAAGTGCAAGGAGCTACATCTGCAATGGACAGAGGGCATTGTCAATGAGTTCTATGAACAGGTGTGTGAACCATCTTTTATGGGACCTAAGACTTTAGCTAAACTAAAGCTCAGGGTACACCTGCACACCAACATGACACCACACAGTACATTATAGTACAATATTTACAATGCCAGTGCCAGTGTAACTTTTGAACCATGACCTTTTAAGTAATATTGGGGTGGTTTTATGCATTAATATGTATAATTTATATAATAATAATAATAATAATAATTATATATAAATAACTGATTATGATTTCATAGACTGAAATAGCATTGCTGACGCAATGTCAGCAACAGTCGAGCTTTTATTTATATGTAATTTACAGGATATACTTCAGAATTGGAATCAGAATTACACTACCTTCATGATCATTACATGCGACACATACAATAAGATTTGCTGTCTTTAACAAAAGAAAGCTGCACTGTACACATGCCCAATAAATTAAAAACAAAACAAAAATGCAATAATATAGAAATTCAATCTATAAAGCAATGTACTAAGAGATAAAAAAAAAATATTATAAGAATTTAAATGCTTTAAAGTGCTATTTCTGTGCAACTAGTGACTTAGAGCTATTGGAAAGATACTGGGAGGGGAAAATTGAGGTTTTTGGCTGTTGGATAAAAATTGTCCCTGAATCTGGAAATGCAGGTCTTTAAAGCCCTATAATGTCTTCCAGATGGCAAAGAAGAGAAGAGATGATGGAATGGATAGCTAATGGCCTTTACAGTGTTGTTGTATGAAACAGAGGCGTGGCTCAGAAATATTTTAAGAGAGAACTGAAATGTAAATAATCTTGAATTGAAATGAATAGCTTGAATTCTGCAACAGGATGGAGGCTCACTGGCTTGCGGAAGGCAGACAGGAAGATGATTGGACTACAGCAATGATGTCAGCAATGAGTCTGACAACATGGAAAAGTGGAAATTATGTAAAGAATAGACTAACAGCCAAACACCCAGGAAAACTGGCCAGGTCGATGAGTGATTACAGATCTTCCTTGTTGAACTTGTGCATAAGCTTCATTTAGCATGCAGTAACATACTCTTTCTTCACAAAGATTCCTTCTGATTTGCAATTAAACAGCAATCCATTTTCAGGATAGCACTTTATCAAAGAACCATAAAATAAAACACAACCCTGTTAAACAATAAAATAAATAAATAAATACATGTAATATTTGTAAAAATTGGCCATGAGAGTCAAATTACAAAGGCCCTAAGAAAAGCACAGCATGTATGTCGTGTGTGACGTCTTCCCGGATATGAATGAATAACAGCTATAGCAAGGATTCCTAGTTGCCTTGGTAACCAACCCCAAGTGTCATACTATACACTATAGACTAGAAAGCCTCTGTTCCCACAGAGCAGAAAGACTGTAACACAAAACAAAATGAGTTTCATAAAAAGATTGGATCTCAGACAGATCTTCAATTTGATGGAATTTATTAACAGTTGGACTCACATAAAAGGGATTACAACGAGGGGAGGAGGAGCTCTGAGATCCATTTTTCACTATCATTACAGTATCCTAAACAGAAGCATTATATAATGACAGCAAGCAGATGCTGTCTAAATTAATACAAACTCATAGCTGGGAGAAAATTTCATTAACTGACTCCTCATGTAAGCGCCTGAATTTTTTTCTTCTCTTTTTATTTATCCCAACTTCCCTTTGACAACTCTATCCTGTTCTGTTTAGTTTGCAAAAGGTGAGGCGTTCCCTATGCAGTAGTACAGTATTTATAATACTGTAGATTTGTATCTGTACAGTGTATAGAAGTCGTTCTTTGCCCTTCTTTGTTTCACATCTAGGGCCTTTGGTCCATCTCCTTTATGAACTTCAGTCTTACCTGGGGCATACACACCAATCTATTATATTGCCAGATGCTCTCCAAGAAGTGAGTTTTTGTTGTTAGTTTTGGCAAGTATCCAGCCATCCATTTTCTTCTGCTTATCTAACGTGCCAGGGGGCTGGAGCCTATCCCAGCTGTCATAGGGGGAGAGGCAGGGTACATCCTGGACAGGTCCCCAGTCTATCGCAAGATTATTACATAGAGACAGACAACCATTTACTCTCACATTTACACCTACAGGGGGTTTAGAAAGCACACACTAAAAGATACATATAAAGGTAGGAAAAGCTGACAGGAAACCATGAGTATTTACCTGTGGCCTCTGCCAACTCCCTGAATACTTGTGACAACTACTAATACTTCACCAGCAGAGTGAGTAGACTGATAAAGACAGCTGTAGGAACTGTTTAAGTAGGCACTGACACACATTCAAAATGCCAACAGTGAACAGCATGCAAAAATGCTAAGCAGATTTACTTACTTACTATAATGGTCCACTTGATATTTATTTATCAAGTATCATTTATTTATTGACTATTTTATTAGAACTTTATTAGGATTTTGTTTCTGATTATTACAACCATAACGGACAAGAATGGAGGCCTATAAGAAAAATCAACTAAAGAAAATGAATTTGGGGAAAAAGTTAACAGAAGGAACAGAAGGTAGAGAAAAATAGAGTAGAAGAAAAGGGCATAGGCCACGCAAAGCAGCCACCAGGAGCGAGTCAGTACACACCCGAGCATCCAGCCCCAGACACCGAGAACCACTAATGCACTGGTGGGGGCAATAGCCACTGGCAGGAAGTGTGTCGGGGGTAAATAGGCCCCACACCCAGTCGAGCTTGAGCTTTTCTCAGAGAGAAGGGGAATCAAAGACCTGACCTGACACACAGACATACAGTGGCTTGCAAAAGTATTCGGCCCCCTTGAACTTTTCCACATTTTGTCACATTACAGCCACAGACATGAATCAATTTTATTGGAATTCCACGTGAAAGACCAATACAAAGTGGTGTACACGTGAGAAGTGGAACGAAAATCATACATGATTCCAAACATTTTTTACAAATAAATAACTGCAAAGTGGGGTGTGCGTAATTATTCAGCCCCCTGAGTCAATACTTTGTAGAACCACCTTTTGCTGCAATTACAGCTGCCACTCTTTTAGGGTTTGTCTCTACCAGCTTTGCACATCTACAGACTGAAATTCTTGCCCATTCTT
>VVHJ01030263.1:0-14163 GCA_015107715.1 Tylochromis polylepis
GTTGTGTGTTTTTGTGTGTGTGTGTGTGTGTGTGTGTGTGTGTGTGTGTGTGTGTGTGTGTGTGTGTGTGTGTGTGTGTGTGTAATCTTGGCAATTTTGTGTGTGTCCGAAGGACTGTAGGAAGATAAGCACTGTGTCACCGACTCATTTGACTTGTTTTACTGACGGTTAACACAGCAACACAAAGACTTTTAATTGATTATTTTAATTGATCATCCTAAAGCTCTCTTTGCAGACCACCATGTGTGATTCTCCACTCGCCAACCAGTAAAGAGAAACCACAGGTCTCAGTTGCAGCACCCCATCCATGTCTCTGATCTTGCTTCAGCAGATCCACCAACACTGCCAGAGACTTCCTGTTTCTTCAAACTATTAAAGTAAAAAAAAAAAAACACACAAACTATCCAGGAACAGGTCACTCAGGTTAATCCTGTGTGCACAACTGTAAATAGCTGTACACATTTTTTTTCCTTCTTTAAATATTGTTGATGTTTTAGAAATATTCTTGTTTTATTGTTATTGTTATTTATTTTCTTGTCATTTATTAAAGAGCCATTTAAAATTGTTCCAAGTTAGCTTGTTGTTCATACATGTAAAAAAATAAAATAAAAGTATAAATAAAATGAGTTTAATTACAATTACTGCTTGTTTTAACCCATTTATTCATAAAAAAAACTAAACTAAACTAACGCAACAAATATAACAACCTAACAAATATATTCTAATAAATACATTTCTTAACGGATAACTCATTTGGGAACTAATCTTTCAAGAATCGAAAAAAGTCTGTCCATTCTTTCCCTGCTGTCGCGCTCTCCTCTCCTCAGCCTCTCTTTGCTGCCTCATGTCCTCTCTGATGAGGTCTAGCAGCTCATCATCCCTGTCCCGTCACCTCTTTCTCCCTGTTGTAGGTGGCTGACTCCCTTCCTCATCCTTTTCCTCGTCTCTTTCATCTTGGTCACCCACTGCTGCGCTTGCCCCTGGAGTGTCCTCAGGGATAGAGGACATCAGGACAGGAGGCCTAATGGAAGGCCTCTGTCCTATCACCTCATCCATGAGAGCAAACCAGAGCCAAATAGCAGCAGTGGGCTTCCCACTGACTCCCTCTCCTGACCCTTGATACCTGCAATCCTAAAGACAGAGGAAATAAAAAAAAATGATAAATAAAAACAACACAAAAACTTTCAGGAAATGTACATTTATTAACTTGTGTTATAACTTATAACTTGTATTACAAGTTATAAGCTGCAATCACTTTTTGTCAGCTTGAAAATGGCATATTATCAGTTTTAATGTTCCTTTAAAGGTTTTTCAGCAGTTATAAGGGACTGTTTGCAGTATAATGTGTCACATATAACCCTTCTGAATGATATCCAGCAAGTATGAGATAGAAACAGTATTTCAGTCACAAGTTATAAGCCGCAATCACTTTTTGGCAGCTTGAAAACTCCACGTTCTCAGTCGTTATTCTCAAAAAACAAGAAAGAGTCATGGGGATACTGGCACAGTAGTTCTTTATTGTTTTACCTACAAATTCTACAGTCTTTTAACCAACATAAACAACGAGAGTAGATATACTAAACCTGTAGGCATTAATTATAACATCGTGACTATGCTATACACTGCAAACAAACTTCTGACAAGAGTCATAATTTGGTTACAAGGAACGTTAAAGTTCCATAAATGTATACCTTTTATATATCCTTTTTTTTTATCCAGTTAAAAAAAAAACTCATTGACATTAAAAATGTCTTTTTCAAGAGTAATCTGGCCAAAAGGACAGAAGAAATTGCAACAAATATAACAATAGTTCTGTAAACATATTTTAAGTGGACAAAAAGAACCAGATTGGTTATAATGTAAGTACAATAACAGAGAGTTATAAAGATACTTGAAAAACAGGTCATTTTTACATTTTATATATAACCCCTTTGTAAACTCTGTTCACTGACGTCTATTTACCAACATACATAAAGATATTACACATAAAAACACACGGAAACATTGGAAATCAGTTTGTGGCAGAATATCACTTTTTGGCACAACAATTCATCTGACATAAAATTGCTTTCTGTCCATTTTTTGTCAGCCTGTTGTTTTTCCATTTCCCTTGCTCTTTCTTTTTAATAGATCTTAACATTTCAAAATGTTTTTGCTGAAGGAGCTTCCCCTTTTTTCATTTTCTGCCTCCTTCTCATCAGTATTTTCTCTTCTAAAAGGCATTGTAAATAGGTGGTGGTACTTCTGGGACTTTCTTTGTTGACTTTGGAATAGGGAGAGGCGGAGTGTTATTTAAAAATTGCTGTTTGTTGGGAGGTACGGGCTTGAATTGGTTGGCCATTTCCCCAACAAACCAACAAACCAATGCCTGTATACAGTCATTGCTCCGGTCGCGCTTGGTTCGGTGTTGCCATAGTGACGACGTTAGGTCTGCTGGCAGGGTGGAAAAATCTGAAAGCAACCAAGTTTTTTTTCTTATGAAACTGGCGGTGAGTTCGTGTTTCTGCGGTTCTTTCTCCGTGTTTTACATTTAAAATGTTAGCAGGGCTACTGTTATTTTGTAGTTCCGCTTTAATAACACGGTTTCATGACATTAGCTCCACTTTCTAGCTTCATTTCCGGAGCTTTTCAGGTTAGCACCTCGCGCGCTTCACCGTCACGAGCAGCTGGTTGTGTCACGGACATGAATTTCTTTCGGTAATTCAGGAGCTCAGCGTGTGTTTTTAAAAAGTGAAGCTGTAAATGTCACCATTAAACTCCAGAATAGTCTGCTCTCAGCATCAGCTACACAAACCTGTAATACAACTGTTGTTATTTATATACGGTAAGTTAGTGTAATTGTATTTAAATGACCCGTGCTCTTTGGTGATCCTGTTGGATGCAGCAAAACTGTTCAAATCAAGATAAAAATATAACAGCGGGAAACACAAACAGATCATAGAGCAGGTATAGAACAAACCTGTGAGTTTAGAAGAGGCTGATTGAAGTTCACACATAAAGTCTTCTGTGGGGTTTTCTAGTCTACATTTAAAGAGAAAGTGCTGTCCTCTCTCTCCACCAGGTTGACCTGCAGGTGAAGATGAACACAGCTGCTGGGTTTCTCCCTGAAATTAATACCAACAAAAGCAAACAGAGGAGCAGCAATTACTACAGGTAAGGCCCAGCTGCAGGGCAGGAAAAGACAGAGAGCAAGGAGGATATCTCACCCTATCCTTAGCACCTCCTTTGTCACACCAGTTTGTCCTCTGTTATTACATCCATGAATCCCAAAAGGTTGATTCTGTTCATCTGGACGTAGCGTTTTCAGTGGGAGAAACGTTTCGTCATTCATCCAAGTGACTTCTTCATTCTCCGACTGAAAGCGCTACGTCCAGATGAACAGAATCAACCTTTTGGGATTTACTTACCTGGATGATTGAGCATGCATCAATACAGCCATAAATCTTCCTTTTCCTTTCCTGCACCACCCACACAGACTTCTGTGTCACTCCTGACATTCTCATGCAGCACCACACTTCATCTGCTTTCTCTAGATCCACAAAGACACAGAAACTCCCTCTGACCTTCTCTTTACTTCTTCATCAACATCAAAGCAAACATCACATCTGCAGTGCTTATCTGCGTATTCTCTAAATACGAGGGAAAAGTGTTTCATTGCTTTCTTCATCAGAGATATTTCAAAGTGTAATCAGAATATCCGGCGACTTACCCCGCTATCAGATTGATGTATTACAGTCACCGCCTACTGCATGTGCAACTATTTGGTTTCAGCGTCATTCATTTCCACTTACTATTAACAGATGAACTGTGCATTCTTGAAGAATATTTGATTTCATTCAGTGATGACTGACGCAGTCCTGAAGTAATCACACAGAGTTTCCTCAGCACAACCAAAGTGCTCCACCTTCACAGAGTGTAGTTAGAAAGGTGCTAACTGCAGGTCTTTGGAAGTCATTTCCACTTAAGGCTTCTTTGTTTAGAGCAGCACTCAATGTGGTGGAGAGTGCAGTGACATGGCAGCGGGGCATGATGGGAACTCAGCTTCCTGTGTGTGCGTGTTTCAGCAGGATGAAGCAGACGAAGGAGTCCCTCCGAGCCAGACTGAACCCGGTTCGACCAGCAGAGACTCTGACCAGGAAAGAAATCGCTCTGTGAGTTCATCCTCAGTGTCACCGGGTGGATTTTGGCACAGGCGGCACCACTTTAATCATAATTTTATCACATCTGATAATATCTCTGATTGGAGTAGGGGGCGCTCATAGGAATCGTTGTATATGAGCATGCTCAGAGCCTGCAGCAGAGAGCCCGGCTTAGTAGTGAAAGTTGATAACCACCATCGTAATCCCAGTGATCTCTGACTGTGGTTTGATATTTTGTGGAGTCAGTCCAATTCAGTTTTGTCTATATAGCACCAAATCACACCAACAGTCACCTCAAGGTGCTTTATATTGTAAGGTAAAGACCCTACAATAATACAACTAACACAAAGAAACCACTGCACAGCTCTCAGGTGCCAGTCAACAATTAGTTTAAGGAGTTTGAGATCTACTGCTCAGCAATCATGACCATGAAGTGTGAGTGGTGTCAGCTCCCCCTGCTGCCAAAGAGTGCTGTGATGTATCCACGCTGAGCTGGGCTTTTCCATTCCTGCCTAACATCGTCTTCCTCCTCTCTCACACCTGTAACCTTTACTCCTCCTCCTCCATCTCTCACATCAGGTTCAGAAGCAGTCCGAAGCAGAGCATCTGTGTGCGGCTGCTGCAGGAAGGCTTCCACAGGTATCTGTTTCTCTGTCAGCAAGATAAAGACATGATAAACACGTGTTTTTATAATAAAGAGCTGGTTGTCCATCAGACATGCAACACATTTCATTATTTCACACAGGAGCCAACCAACACTGTGGTCATTTCATATTTTTCTACAGCACCCGAACGCCTCCGAGCCAGCTGTTTTTCTCTGTACAGTGATGTTAAATATCCAGCTGAGCTTTTCCTTTATGCCATGAATACTTTCTGGGTTAGAGGCCCCCGAACTACACAGAGTGGCACTTTTTAATTCATTTTATTTTGACAGCAGCTTTGAGCCCTCATAAGTTTATTAGTGCTAGAGACAGGTGCGTGAGGTTTTCAGGCTCCGTTCAAATCTGCAAACAAAGATAAAATCTTCTCATGGGGTACGTGTCAGTTTCAACAGCAACACTGCATTAATTTAATATCTATGACACAGAGGAACAGAGGGAAAAAAAGAGCCGGTGCTCTGGAGGTTTGATCTGTTTTCTGATGGAGAAAACTTCAAAATGCATTTTGTGTTTTCTGTCTCACCCACATGTTGATACCAGACTCATCTCACAGCTGTGATTCCTCCTGTGTTATACTGAATCTCCTTAAAGCAAAGCGAGCATGTTTGAGGGTTTGTGGCTGATGTGGGCACGGCGAGCATTTGAAGCAATTATTGCTATCAAAGAAAATCAGACTTGGAGTAATTACTGGCTGCAGCAAACTGCAGTTTCCCTTTGACAGGATCATTAGAAGTAGACTGTACAAATAAACTCTCCCTGGTGCTCTGACATGCTTTGGTGGCTGCCTGCTTTTCCCAGATGGTTGTTCAGGTTTTTATTTGATGAGGATGCGTTTTTGATTCTGGAGTCTTTACCTGCATTTAGTCACCAAACCTGGCAACCCCTCTGTGTGACAGCTGAGCAGCTCTCCTGTCCTGTACACATAAAACAAGATGGAAAGGAATTTATTTGAACTCAGACTCGTATTAAACATTTTTTCACTAAATACCTGAACATGGACAACAACTCTTTCAAAATTACACGAAGTTAAAAAAAAACAAAAACGCCTCTGTGTCGTTCAGGTCGTTCTCCGAGTTCGTCTCTCTGCTGCGCTCTGATCAAGACTGGAGGGCGGCGGCTGAACCGGGATCACTCAGGCTTCATGCTGCTCCTCTGGTGGAACAAAGACACAAGATGGAGGCCATCAGCCAGCACCTGAGCTTGGCTGAGGAGGCTGAAAGGACCGGTACACACACAAACACACACAGCCTTGATTCAATCCCTCTGACGCCAGTAAGGTTTCATTTATTACTCAGATCAGTGGGTTTGTGTGTCAGTGACATAATGAGTGTAAAGTTGTTGTTGTTGTATAACAGAACCAGAATGCGTCATGGTTCAGGACCAGGTAAGGTTTGACTGAGATGGTTCTCACAAAGACAAAAACTGTTTCTTGGGGTGTTTCTGTTGCAGGTATCTGGTCCACCGTCTGTGAGGAGCGTCTCCTTTTGGGTCGGTTCTTCTCGGACCCCGAGGACCTCTGGCTCCGCTTCTACTTCTACCACAGCTGTGCTGACAGAGAGAAAGGGGGATTCTCCAGAGCAGCCACCGAGGCCCGGGCCTGCCTGACTGAGCTCTACCTGGATCAAGGTGCACACACCGAGTAAAGGGACAGTGAATGATCAGAATCACAATACTTTATTAATCCCTGAGGAATTTATGTGGTCACAGTTGCTCCAAGACAGTAAGAACAGTAACTGACTAATCTAAATTAGTAATGATAACAACGATGACAGTGAATATTGAAACTCTCTGTCTGTCTGCTCTTAGCCTGTCTTAACATCCAAGCATCCATTCAGCCTCAAACGTGGCTGGTTTATTTCTGGTGATCAGAGTAAGCGCAGTGCCAAGATCGAGGTGATTTAGATGAGCAGCACTAGAAGCTGAGGCCAGTACAAACCTTTAATCACATTCAGATTAAGAAGAAAAAAAAAACAAAGCTGAAGATGAAGTTTTTTTGTTTTCTTCTGTGTGTTTTATTTTGATGTGAGACTGAGTGTAAGTTAACACCTTTCCTTTTGTCACCTACAATAAGACCCTATTTAACTTCCGTATCTTTGCTGTGTAAGGTATGGCTACTCCTTTCAGTTTGAACCTGAACAGTTCATTGTAAATATTAATGCAAATTTGAATCATAATTACAAACTTAAACGTTTTTATCATTATAAAATATCAGCCAACCTTGGAGACCGTCTGTAGTACCTTTCAGGACCACTAGGGGGATGTTGCCCACACTGTGGGAGTGTCTGCTGCTCTGCTCTCTGTGTAAGTGGAGGATCACAGATGTACACACAGGCATATTTGTCCTTCGCTGACACTAATGCGTTAGTCTCTAACTTAAAGAGAGTGGTTGTGTGTTGGTCTTTTGTGAGTGTTGTAGCTGTGTAGAGTCACCAGGGGGCAGTGTTGAAAAGATGTGGAACAACCAGACTGAGAGCCACTCTTGCTTGTGCTGTTATTGGTCCTCGCGATGAATCACAACATATGAAAAGTTACATGAATGTTAAAAACAATGAGAAATTGATGAGCAGCACCCTGCTGATACTAACTCTCCTTGTTCCCATGGAAGCAGGAAGGCTGGACTTTGTTTCTCAGAGCCTTGTATCTGCAACTTATTCACAACATGGTTCTTAAGTTTTTAACGTTAGTATTATTAATCATTAAGCAGATACAGTATCTGTGGCTCAGGAGGTAGAGGAGGTCATCTACTGATGGGAGGGTTGATGGTTTGATCCCTGGCTGCTCTGGTCTGCATGCCACAGTCTCTTTAGGTCTCCTGAAGTGTTCATCGAATTGTGTGTGTTAGATAGAAAGCATGTATGTGTGTGAATGAGATGAGAACCAGTCCATTTACCATCCATTATATAAGAGAAGTTACCTCTGCACCGATAGGGTCGTTTAAAACCTGGCTTTAAATATTTACATTTAAAAAGAAAAAGAACTTCTTCATTTGCTGAACTTTTCTAACCCTCAAAATCATCTTTTTAGCTCGTCAGTATCTGGAGCAGAAGCTGGTAGAGGCCATGCTGTACGTGAAGCTGTTGGAGTTTGATAAGATCAAAATGAATCAACAAAAACTGAAAGAAGTAAAGTCTTTATAGGCCGCGGGAGTTTTAAATGTGGGAATATTAAACCTAAACCTAATTCTATCATCAATCCTAAATGCAAGCTCATCTTAAATGAGGGCCGAATAAATAATTCTTATTTTCATTTCAGATGTTCGGATAGGTTTTTTTAGCCTTTATTCAATTCAGGTCAACTTAATTTTATTTATATAGCGCCAAATCACAACAACAGGTGCTTTATATTATAAGGTATAGACTGTATGATAATAGAGAGAAAACCCCATCAATCAGACAACCCTCTATGAGCAAGCATTTGGAGACAGTGGGAAGAAAAAACTCCCTTTCAACAGGAAAAAATCTCTGGCAGAGGAAGCTTCAGCCTACTGCTGCTACCGGTAGGGGGTGAGGAGAAGAAGACAAGACAAAAAACACGCTGTGGAAGAGAGCCAGAGATTAAAAATAACTCTAACTCCGATTAATAATTTACTGTGACAGGACGGTGCAGAGAAGACGAGAAAGATGGAAGACACACAGACGTGAACGCAGCCCTCTGCATTAGTCTTAAGACGTATGGGTCACCCGCTCGACCCTGTGAGCTAAATCAGCTCTCAAAAAAATGAAACCTTTACAAAATTTCTTCACTCAGATGATCTAAAACGCAAGCTTATTCCCTCAAAAACAACTAGATGTTTGGGTTTTTTTAAATTTGATTTTTTTTGGGGGGGTGTCTTTATTTTCCTCCTCTCTCAGGTGATCTGGAGCAGGCGAGGCAGCAGGGCGAGCTATGCCGCAAACGGGCGGAGGACGGCGGCTGGCTGGACTCAGACGGTCGGTCCCTGAAGCTCCGGGCCTGCCGAGATTTGTGGAAGATCTACAAAGAGCTCGCGGAGGTGCCGCTGGCCGCCGAGGACCACAAGAAGGCCCTGAAGCTGCTGCATGAAGGCAACAGCAGGGCCGCAGAGTGTAGGTGGAAGCAGGGCTGAAAACACAGTGAGAGGCAGCGCATCGGTGTAATCTATGCACGGAAACACACACACGTGTAACATTTAGAATAAAAATAGACCGAGGAGGAGGTGTTTGTGCTGAGAGGATCGCAGTGAAGGCAGAAGCAGAGAAATATTCAGCAAAACAACGAGTACCATGTTTTCAGAGGGGGTTAAGAACTGGTCCTGATAGCCACAGAGTTTGAAATGTTTATTCTTCTGAAGAAGTAGGAGATTTATGTGTTTATTTGTTCTGTTTATGAAAATAAATTACAGTTTTTTAGCCGTAGTCAAAGCCAAAGCCTCAACTCAGTCCCCAAAAAGAAGTATTTTCATTTCTGATGCAGTAAAAGAATCGAGCAGAGACAAACTATAAAGAATTCATTAGAACAAGAGTACAGTTTGTTATTAGAGTTCACCTCTAAACCAGCCTGTAGTGCTGTTTATCCAGCTAAATCAGGGGTGCAAACATAAGGCCCGGGGGCCAAAACCGGCCCACAAAAGACTACTCCGGCCCCACTGGACAGTTTTAGAAAACACGAAAGAAGGCATGAAGTTTGTATTTTAACGCCTCTGTCAGTGCACCCCAGGGTGGCTGTGGCTACAATGTAGCTTGCCATCACCAGTGTGTGAATGTGTGCGTGAATGGGTGGATGACTGAATGTGTAAAGCGCTTTGGGGTCCTTAAGGACTAAGTAAAGCGCTATACAAAATACAGGCCATTTACCATTTAACTGCATTTTCATAAGTTTTACAGCTTTATGTTTATTGATACTGACGTCTCCCATCAGCCATTCATGCAACACCACAGAAATTAACAAACAGATAAAAACATTAAATGTTGGAAACATTCCAGTTTTATACTGTAGAAATTTCTGTTTTCTTTCTCTTTTTAAATGTATTTATTTATATATTTATTTTTTATATTGGATGCACAACAAAAAGGGACATTTTTCTGTGAATTAACAAAAACTTTGCTTTATAATTGGATCACAGTCAGTGAGCTTCCAGAACGTTTTCTGTGATTTTACACATTTATTTTTCACAATTTAAGGCCAAATTCACAACAGCAGCATTTCGCCATCATGTAGAAAAGCTGAGACGTCCCGCTGAATTTCCACTTCTTTTTCTCGAGTTTAGATATCTCAGGGATTAAATCAAAGAAGATCAAAGTGGGCTGTGTGTGGCCCACGAGGTGAAATGAGTTTAACACCCCCGATCGAGATAGTTTCAGCGTTTGCTGCCGGTTTTGGAGGTATCACCTTCTCTTTAATGTAACGGCATTAAAAAGGTGCTCACGGCAACAAAGATACTTTTGAAAAACTCAGCAGCAATGCCTCGTTTCAGAAATCCTGATCCGGTTACTCAAAAATGTCCACAAACTTTGTTGTGAGCAGCTTCGTGCCGGAACTATTTTCCTTCTACTGAAGTACAGCAGCTAACGGTGTTAATGTGCAGCATGAAGCGTGAAACCCATGCTGAAAGCGTCGTAGAGCGATGTAAACATTAATGACATCACACTCAGTGACCTTTGACCAAAAGGTCAGAGGTCAAGTTTACTGAAACGCTTGTGAATGCAACAACTCGAGACAGAAGTTACCTAAGGGTTTTCAAATTGATACCATAGCTGTATCTACTAGGAGGCTGGGAGTGATTTCTCGCTGTTTGATAAACAAACATCTAGAATTATAATTTTTAAAAATATTTTTTACTAAAATCCTGATGATTTTCCTGTGGGGGAAGTTGAAAACTAAAACCTTTGTATGCAGGATAAATTGCATGAAAGAAATTGGCCCTGCCAAACAGACATCAGGTGGACTGTTTAAAAGATCCTTTAAAGTAAAGCAGTGTTTCATAACAGCACAGAAGATTAGTTACTATAACATAGTTTTTGTTTTTACGTCTGTTTCAGCTGAAGACAGACAGATGGAGGGGGAGGCGTCTTTCCAAGTAGGCCTGGCCTATCAGAGAGCAGGAGATGACGGCACAGCCAAAAAGGTACCAAAGACTGTGTTTGAGTACTGAACGCCACAAAGAAACCCAAACTTCATCACCTTCAGACCACTCTGCTCAAGATATTCCTCTTTGAACAGCTTTATTTATTTGTTTATTTTCCAAAGGGCTCTTTTATTTCCTATAACACAGCTGTTACTCAAAGATGTGAACAAAGTGTCATAAAAGTTGTAGGTGGAGCAAAAGCAGAGCTTCAGCCATCCAGCAGGTAAAGAAGATCAAGGGCTAGGAGTCAGAGATCAGAGAGGGGAAGAAACGACTCGATAAAGAGGAGGACAGGACGATTTATACCCTGATGGGGAAGTGGAGGGAGCAGAGCAAACAAACTGGGAATCAGGAAGACGGACAGGAAGTAAAATTCACACAGGCCAGAGAAGAAAACTGACTTTCAAAGTAAAACAGGAAGAAAGCAAATGACAAACACTAAACAGAAAAGAAGATGGACTAAACAGTAAGAGAGAGAAAATGAAAAACACAGGAGGTTAATGAGATTAAGGGTGGTTTCCAGATTCCAGGAAGTCGGAATTTCCGAGTTCCCATTCAGAATTTTCATACGGAGACACCAAGACACGAACGAGCTGCAGCTGCGTTTTTAAGTGCAAAAACACAAATATTGTGCTGTATTACTAGTGATGCATGAAAAAGGGCGTTTAGGTGGGACTATTTTAAGCAGCGGATGAATCCACATATGTGTGGTGTCAGCAGCAAGTCACATAAAAGAGCCACTTAATGTGTTTTTAACAGATTTCAGTGGAGTCCCACTTCACACACACATCCCCCAGAAATGAATCCAAATTATTAAACTATTGTGTGCGTGTGTGTCTAGTTCTTTAACAGCAGCATGGAGATCTTTCACAGCCTGGACGACGCAGACGGACTGGTGAAGGCCTACAAAGCTTTGGCAAAGTCTCTATGGAGGTACACACACAGACACACAAAAGTGTATTATAGTGACTAAAACTGAACTAAACATATTTTATTTAATTACAATAAAGGAAAAAATAGACTTTAAATGAATAAAAACACAAAGGAAATTTCTTCAGTATCAGTGAAATTTATCAGCACAACGGTGTCAGGAGGTCTCTGTGCAAATGTTAGTCAAGTAACCTTCTTGTAGTCAGGTATTCATTTTCCATCTTTGTGTGTGTGTGTGGCACAGCGAGGAAAACATCGAGGAGACGGTCGCGTGTCTGGAGAAGTTAGCCGTCATGTCTCGTAGCAGCGGGCTGCAGCACAGACTGATCGACATCTCTCTGTTACTGGGAAACATCTACTACAGCAGGGTACCAAACACACCCCACAGCCATCAGCGCAGGGATCAGTAACCAATCACACTGATTTATAGCAGTTGAACAACACACAGAAACCAACGTTAGCTTAGCCTCGTAAACACCTGGGCTTGCTTCCCCATCTCTGTGTGTCTCTGTAGAGTCAGTATGTGAGAGCTGCAGAGTACTACCTGCAGGGCTACGAGGTGGCCTGCACCACAGAAGATGTGGCTCAGCTGCAGAGAGCACAGGTCGGTCTTTTCTTGAAGTTTTTACCCCTCCGCCGTAAAAGGCTGATGAGGTATCCTCGTCACACTGCCAGGCAGCACGGACACCCAAGTTTGTGACTGCAATAACTCAGGAACAAGGATGACATGTTACCTCTTTTATACACTTAAGATAAAAACAGAGTAAAGGATACACTTGTGCATCCTTCATTAGAGTCCTTCTGCTGCCTCCTCTCTCCTCCTGATAAATTCAGACGTCCTTCAGTTTACGTTACAGGACAGACGAGACCAATAAGCACAATGACAAAAGCCTTATTTATACACACAGGGGACTGACTGAGGATTGGAAACCAGACAAACGCAAAGTAAACCCAAAGCAGGACACAACAGGTTTAAAATCATTTTTTTAACAAAGCTTAGATGAGTTTTTCATGTGGATAATTTATGTTATTAAGAAGCTGTAAAGGTGAAAAATTTCAGCCTGTGAACTTTGAGGCCCATGACTCAGGAAGTAGTAATGAAGTTAAATTGACTGAAGAGTCCGAGGACGTTTCCTCACACTTTCTGCTGCTCTTCCTCCATCAGGTGTTGTTGGCCTCCGCTCATGCCAACGCCACGATTGGAAAATATGGCGCCAACCTGACGTCGACCTCGCCCACCGCCCTGCAGCGGCTGCTCACCTGGAAGGTGAAACGAGGACGCGAGGACCTCAGTGCGGACTCTGAGGACTACTACTCTCCTGCCTGGTACTAACACGTCGTCGTTTAACGATACGAGGGAGAGAGAGGAGGAGAGTTACTCGTTACCGTGAATAAAGATGATACCCTGAAACACCTGCTGTGTGCTCTGTCGAGGCCACACGTTTTGGCAGCGGCACAAATTTACTGTTTCAGTTTTTCTTCTGGTGTTTTCTTTTTCATGGTGCATCTAGATATCATACAGATGTGATGGAGTGAAGAACAATTATGAGCATTTCATAACATTCAAAGACTTTTTGTCACAGTCTGGCAGAGCAGACTGTATGTGGAGAAAAGGTGGACCCAAACGCAGACACGTGAAGCGATGAAACTTTGACTTAACCAAAAACACGCTGTTTATTGAAGCGGGGAAAATACATACAAACAAAAGGCTAGGTGAACCAAAATAAGAAACTAAACATAAACCTAAACTGGGTGAACTAAAACTAAACATGAAAAAACCTAGACATGAATACTGACATGGCATGACAGACCTGGACCTGAAATGTGGAAAATGACGGACGACCGGACAAAGAACAAAAGGGAGACGGAGGACTTAAATACACAGGAGGTAATCAAGGGGAGTGGAGACACATGAGGGAACAGCTGACAAGAATAAACATAACGATGGCACAGGGGAAGTGTAAACCTAAACACGTTAAACACAAGACCTTCAAAATAAAGCAGGAACACAGACGTAGACCTGACAACATGAACTTGACAACATGAGATACATGAAGGGAGAGGGAGACTAAACACAGGGGTGCAAGACACAAGGGGAACTGCAAAATAACTAACAAGCAACCTAGGCAAAATGGAAAAGAACTTAGAAAACCTAAAAACTAAACATAAGCCATAAATATAAATAAACTCAAAATGCTGGGTCAAAAGACCCAGGATCGTGACAGTACCCCCCCTTCAAGGGCTGACTCCAGACAGCCCAACCCGAAAACCAGGCAACAACAAAACAAAGCAACCCACCCAGGGTGGGCGGTCGGGGTCCAGGACGGAGGGACCAAGTCCAAAACAAAAATGT
>VVHJ01030267.1:4929-15434 GCA_015107715.1 Tylochromis polylepis
AACCGATTTTATATTTTTTTCTCTCAGAACAAGGGAACAGCATATATAATAGTTTTGTTGCATTCATGTCAATTGCAGGAGATTATAAAAATAAATATTATATTTACAAGATGAAAGTTGAATCCCAACCTAAGGATTTCTTCAGTCCCTCAGAAAGCAGATTCACGCTTGAATCCTGCAGGTCGTTGGCACTCAGGTCCGGCTTTCTCAAACTTGGGGACTGGGAGCTGAGAACTACGGACAGAGCTTCACAGTGTCCTGCATTGGGACTGGGATCCCAGTGGTCCTGCAGGACCAAAGCTAATCTTGCAGTAGTGGGCAGCTATAAGTAGCTGGTCCCTGGAACCACTGTATTACGTTATGATGTTCAGCAAGTTTGAATGTATTTCTTTGAAATGTGTCTCAGGGTTTTCTTTTTAAGCTACTCGTCTTCATAATCATATAGTATTTGCACATGTACCAGAACGAATATCGTATTTTAATATTGCATTGTTAATCACAGGTTAGTCACCAGGGGCACCTCCAGAATCTTTTCATAGGGGTGGCCGTATGGGGGCCACTAAAAATATTGGGGTGGCACGCCAAAAACAGAATTTTGAGGTTTTTTAATGCTGTTTTCAGAAATCGGAAATCATGAGGGACATACAACGTGACACAATATGAGTGACAAACATTGTATATGCACAAATAAATAAGTTAATTTTCCAACTCATTGTAGGGTGTCTTCCTCTCTCTTGTGCTCACGTTTAAATTAAATTATTACCAACATAGAAGAGTCTTGCCACCTTTACTTTATCCTGAATCACAAGGAAATGGATGTACATTTCAGTGGGTGTCTTGGACAGTTCCCAGTTCCTCCCTTTCTCGTTGTCAGTTGTTATTGGGATGATGCGATGATGGCTGCCGCAAGTTGTGTTGCTATCCAGAGATGAGCAGAGGGAAGGAGATTCCCCCTGATGAGGTTTGTCAGCTGAACATCCACTGATGTAGACTGAAAGTCCAGAGGAAGTCTACGCTCATCTAGACCATCAAAGATGAACACAACATGGAAGCTGCACATTCCTGTTTCTTTGACTTCAGTAAAGAAGGGATCAACAACTTTAAGCAAGCTAAAGCTTTTCTCTTTCATCGAATTTAGCTCTCTGAAAATGACTAGTAATGTGAACTCGATGTCCTGGTCGGCTCTGTCTTCAGTCCAGTCAAGGGTGAACTCCTAGGTTATGACAGTTTTTCCATTTCTGATTATTGTTTCGGGTGTATTTAGTGTCCTGGATGCTGTTTCATTCTGTCTCACCTCACGTTCATCTTTGTCCTCTCCAGCCCCTTGACTTGAGTTTACATTGGCACACAAACACAGGTTTTGAAATAAAAAAGCAATAAATAGATTAGTGAATGGATTCTAGATAAAATTATTAAACAGAAACATTCATTCAAGTTTTTTGTACACTTTTCCTTAATCATTTTTTTTTTAGCTCATCAGTGAAGTACAAACAGATCTGATACAGACGTGTGCAGCAGAAGAGTTTGGTATCGTTAACCTCTCTTATGCTAAAGTCCAGCAATGCACTGATCTATACAGTACAGTCTTAGATAAACAATAACACATTTTACAGCACAGCGTAGTATAATAGTACAGCACTATACAGGGCATCGCCGTCTTTAACCAAATGACACAAGAGTACAGAATATTACAGTTGCTTCCCTTTATTCTTTGTTATGCCTTTACATTGTAATAAAGATGGTCGTTTTATTCACTCTTATTTGTTGGGTTTTCATTTGATGCTGTATATATGTTTCTTCTTCGCTCTGTACATATACTGGCACTAAAGGTCGGACAATGCCCTTCACGTTCAAGCGGTACGGTATGTTTGCAGACAGGAGAGTCCAGCGCTTGTTGAAGTCAGTTCATATTTTATTTACACAGAAACTGTGGTCAAACACTTGTGATTACACACACTATAAATATTACACAGATCACCAAATACAGACCCTGCTCACAGCCTGAGTCAAACCACTGGTGGTACGTTGCTATCGTGGAGTAATTGTCCATAAACATGTTCTCAGATCATCTTATTGTCTTTCATGCTAACACATGCGTCACATCCCCTAAAAGAGACGCAGACCCTTGACTGTGGACCAAACCTGAACGAGCTTCATTAATTATTAACAAATTTTTTTATGAATCAGACCTAATTTCATAAGGTGAGACACAGAAGCAAACACTCAATGTTATAAATGTCATTTGAATCAGGATAAATATTCAGGAGATTGCTAATGAATAAAATGATAAAAAAATTGAAATTATAATCTAAACCAGCACAAATATAAATTTGTTTACACTGAATAAATTTAAAGTATACACTTAAAGAAAAGCATCTGAATGCTCTCTTATAACAGTTTATAACACAGCGATGTTCTGTCAGTGTATATTCATGTTTATTTGCTAGTGTTGCTGCTGTCATTTAAGGATTAAACAGCGAGACGATGAAAGCTCTTTTTTGCAGCTACATTAAATCATTAAACAACACGAGAAAATAATTTTACACCATTAAAATTGAAATACAGATTTAAAGCTTTTTTAAATTTATTTATTTTTGTAAAAAAAACAAAAAAAACAAAACAAAACAAAACATTGCAGAATTATTTATTATGTTTAAACTATAATTAAATTTTTTAACTGATCTGGTTCCTTTACTCGGTCAGATCTGGTCCCCGTTTTTGTTGAATATATTTAAACTCGCATGTCTTCCTTTTAGACCCTCGGTCAGCCCAAACAAAATGAACGAACATATGAAAAATGTAAATGTTTATGTATATTTCGTCTGTATACTGAATGTAGTACGATATGATGAGAGTTTACATTTTCAAACTGAAAGATGTCCGATTGCGTTAATGGTCTGAAAAAATTCTCCTGCCTTTAAAAAAGAAAAAACAAACAAAAAAAAATCTCAAAGTATTAAAAGTTTCAAAATTTTAGAAACAACAAATCACAAAATATTTATTTAATATTAAGTTTAAAGCTTAAAAACAATGTCATCTGAAATATTTTTACACAAAACTCAAAGCAGTCCAGCAGGCTCTGCAATTTTCTGACGAGTCTCTTTTTTTCTTGTGAATAAATCCTCCAATCACACGCTGCCTTACTTTCATGTGACCTGCCTCCAGCTGATCCGCTCAGACAAAGCTTTCCCTCATTAATGCTGGAGAACAGCCCTTTATCTTGGCCCTTCATATGTTGGTGGTGGAGTGTGTGGTGGAGAAGTTTTCCATGCGAAAACGAACCACATTTTCCGTGGGCGGCGGCGGGTACAGGAAGTAGCAGGTAAAGACCTTGTGACAGGCTTTGCGGAAGTTCTCAGACAGGAAGGCGTACAGGATGGGGTTAACACAGGAGTTTCCATAGGACAAGCAGTGAGACACGAGGCGGAAGACAAAGGTGGCGTCGTTCAGGGGGAAATCGCCGAACTCCACCCACATGATGATGATGTGGTGGGGCATCCAGCAGACAGTGAACGCGGTGATGACCAGAAGGACCGTCTGAGCCGTCTGCAGGGAGAGATAACATCTGTGTGAATCTACAGGATGTAGTCATGCATCAAAGAGGGGGATTTTTAAGCTAAAGTATATCAGCACACCCCTTTATACTCCAGCAGTAATCTCCTAAACTTATAAATACTTCACAAGTGCTCCACCATCACCATCACTCACCCAGTGACTTCTCCAACACTCCACATAGTCCACAAACACTCCCTAATCACTTTACAAATACTCTCCAAGCTCCCCACACATACTAAACCAAAACTCCATAAACAATGTGCATTCATTTTCCAAACACTTAGAAATATTCCCCACAAATATTGACCAAACACTCCTCAAAGATTCCTCAAAGCTCCATTAATATCCCCCACTATTATTCTCTAAAGACCGCACTCACATTCCACCACCGCCACCACTCAAGGCAATCCTGTTATCCTTTCCTTATTTTCTGTATATACTTTTTCAGTGGTGGATGTTCATATTAAACATGGAAAAATATTTGAATGATGAGGCCAAAATATGTACAACAAATCTCTGCAGAGCCAAGAGGTAAATGGACTTATATAGCATTGTTCTGCTCTGAGCCAATAACAAGCCACTTCACCCATTCGCACAACTATCCAGACAGCACTTTCTTAGTATCACACACTTCAGTGGATGCATCAGCGGTAATTTGGAATTTGGCATTTTGCCCATCAGTGCTTCAACTTGAGGATCGGAGGAGTCAGGCATCATCGAGCCCCCGCTTCCTCCGCCGAGCCACAGCTCAGCTTTTCTTCTCTTGGATCTGCATGACGTCCTGGAGGGAGAATATCGTTAAAATGCCGTCTCAGGCACATACCTCTGACTGTGACCGCGGCAGTCCGACTCACCTGTGGTTCAAAACCCTTTGTGAGGTGCAGCCAATCAGAAGAATTTTGGCTTAAAGAGAGTGATAAGCTGGAGCAGCAGGGGCGGCATAATTGCAGAATAAAATAACAAAAGCAAATCTATTCTATCAGAGTCCATGAATAAAAAGATTGAGCTAGAAATGACAATAATGGGTCCCCTCTTAAATACTCATCAACTACGTTATCATGATATGACTAGAATGACATTATCTTCCATATTTTCGTTTTTATTTGAATTCAGAGCTTATGAATGAAGTCTCTTAGTTTATTCCTTTGAGTTCTCAGAAAGCTTATTTTTGGTGCGATTATTGCAAAGCAAACAATGAACACTCCCAACTGCCCCTCCTTGAGCCTGGTTCTGTTGGAGGTTCTTTTCCTGTTAAAAGGGAGTTTTTCCTTCCCACTGTCACCAAGTACTTGCTCACGCGGGTGGTCTGATTGTTGGGATTTTCTCTGTATTACTGTAGGATCTCTACGTTACAATATAAAACAGAAAATTAGGCTCCACATGACCCTACACAGCGAAAAAAAATAACCCAAGATAGATCAATTATCTCTCCGCATCATCACGAGCGCATTACACTGAAACTCACCTGTCACCACTCATCTTGCTGGCTTCTCCAGTTTATATTCCAGTGGTCCACGATCAGTCTTTGTCAGACTGTTTTTGTGTGTGTGTCACAGTTATCTGCCTAGAGTTTTTTTTCTGGCCTGTTTTTGGACCGCTAACTCAGCGTCAGCCTTTTTCTTATCACCCCGTTCTGTTTTGGGACTGTGATAGTTTATTTAAAATATCTTTTTGAAACGTACCAAAGACCTAAATATTGATTCATGAACTATTTCTTAATCTGTACTTTACCCGTAAGATGGTAATGGGTATTTATTTTACCTTTCATGTTTTATTTATCTCTTGTTGCGGTAGTCACTTGGAAACTAATGGAGATCAGAGTTTTGTCCTTTTTTGAGAACCAAGATTCAAACCATGTGATGTTTCCAGATCTTGAATGTCACTGGGTTAAGTGTGAATTAACCATGTAAGGTCTACATTACCAATACCGTAAGCTATCACAAGTCTTGGCAATCGCAGGACAGTAAACGCATCGTCTAATGACCACAAAAACCTAAAAAAAAAGTTTGTTTTTTAAATAAAAATCCCCAAACTTGGGGTTAGGAGATGATAACTATTAATTATTAACCGTCAGAAGGCACAGTGAGCGTTCTAGACAGGTCTGAAATGCTTCACAGCAGAAACCACACATGGGCCTGATTATAAATGGAGGTTTAACAAGCTGAAGAATATCTGCATTTTTTGGGGGTAAATCTTTGGCAATGAAGAACTGACTTTAAAAAAAAAAGAAAGTAACAGAAAAAGTAATAAGTCATCCCCAGACACTTCATCCTGAAGTATATATGAGTTCAGTGTTTGACCTAACAGCTTCAAACCAATTTTTTTGTTGTCATATTTTCACCGTGACTCACCTCCAAAGTCAGCACATCACATTTCCGCCCACAACCCCGGAACCGGCCGCACCGCATATTTATCCATACTCAGTTCATGTCAATATTTAATCTAATTAAAAAGCCTCTTCTCCCACACAAGCAGCTGCGATTTCACACTTCAGCTCGGCAGCAAAAGCTTCTCGGCTCTCATTTATTAAGCTTTCGCTCTCCCAAAAGTCCTCTCAGCTTTGTCCCAGTTACGTCTGAATTTTTGTTTTATGTGTTCACACTCACTAAGTATCCTGTCTGCAAAGATTCTTTCATTATGCGCTCATTAAAATGTTCACTTGACTTGATTTCTACAAGTGTCCTCGCTGTCCACAGTTTCCATGCTCTTTTCCATAAAAGGGTTGTTTTGTTCTTGTTTGTTCCCATGAAGTCTAATCCTCTTACAGACAGCACTTCAATTATCCTCCGAACTAAACCACACCACTAATGTTTACATGGCTACACTTTCATAAAATGTCCCGAATTTTAAGTTGCAAAATAAAAACATACTTAAATTCCCTGAAGTGTCATCTTCTCTCCAGAAAAACTCCCACATGTTCTAAAATATTCTCATGTTGTAATCTCTGTCTGAGAGACCCAAATTTGTTTGTTATGCCTGTCTTTACTGTCTGTCATACTGTGTATATATATATAGTGTTACATTTGAAGATGATCATAACAAACATGGCCAAAGTACTCCCTGAGAGCCAGAAGCTCGGGCTTCAGACTGCTTTGTGTCCACTCCTAACTGCTGTCAGTGAGGGCGGATATCTCTAATATGATCATCTCAGGCACACAGCTGTTCCTTTTTTCTTTCTTTTTTTTCTTTTTTGAAAGAAGCACAAGTTAAAGGGAGCTAAAGCATCTTTTTTCAGACAGAAGACGACCTGAAAGCCTGAATTAAGGCCCAGTGTAAGATTACAAGGATTACTTTGAACTGTAAATCAAGCAAAGCTGATCTAGCCAAGACTGAAAATGTGCAGCCTTCACAACTTTTGTGGGTTTAAGACAAGGCTGACGTAAAAGCAGGTAAGCGTGTTAGCTGATGGACAATGATCAAATACGACAGGTGATGGATGACAGTCTGTCTACGTCAGACGTACAAACGGACTCTGAGAGCCGAAAGAAATCCAGCTACGCTCACTTTTACACTTTTTCCACAACTGAGTGTCACAAAAATAAAAGGACAGTGCGGGGTATCAGCTTGAGCTTCGTGTCGACAGGTTTCAGTTGCAGATTACAAATGTATTAGGCAGGTTCAATGTGTTATACGCTCTGTCTTAATTCCTCTGGATGATATCTGTCTATTTTGTCTCATCCATACGAGCGGTTCAAAAATTGTCTCTGCTCATGTCCAGTGAGCCATCTGCCTAAGTTCTCTGAGCCAATCAGCTCCTAGTTCCTGTCCTTTAAATCTGCTGTGATCTGTCACTGCCTTTCAGGTCATACACAGATCATGCCCCATCGCCGCCTCGGTCAGCTTGTCTCGCCAAACGTGTCCGTTCCTTCGTCCAGGACTGTGCTTCATGATGTTGCTTTTCATCAGAATTCAACCAGAAATATTTAAATTTTACACGTTCATATTTATTCCAACATTTTTCTTTCAAATACTCTGTGCTTACGGAAATACACTTTTGTCGTAATTGTAATGACATGGGCGAAAATTACTGGGGGTAACAAGTGGGTCCAGTCCCCCCCCCCCCCCCTCCCCCCTCCCCCTTAGGACTTAGGACTGTGGGCACATGGCACTGACAGTCCTCTCGATGCATCATGGTAAATATAACTGCATATATAACATAACCACCGATGATGCACTGTAAGCTTTGCTAATTACTGATGCAAATCAATTTTTGGTGAATGGACTCCATCTCATAAACCTCACAGTGCTTTGGTCCACTGCCTTAGAAAGCTAACTCCTTTACTTTGCAAACGCAGAATAAATGATGTGTGCTGTGTTTTTGTTAGTTCTACCACTCACTGAAGCAACATCTGTCACTGGATTTTGTGCTTGAGTGCAGCTGCCATACTGTCAGAGGGCAGCCACCTCTCCTAATGCATGATTTTATAGCACGAGGATTCACGAGAGATTCATATAATGCCTTCAAATATCAACTAATTTTATATTTGAGCATGTGGAACATTACAAGATGCATTCAGTCATATATTTAACTTCTTCTCCATCACCAACAGGAGGCATCTGAGCCCAACACACCAAGCAGAGTCCTGATTTCAATATCACTGAATCAAAACCAGCGTTAAAGAAGTCAACCTGAAAATCGCTTGGAGACATAGAGACAGAGTGACCCCATAGAGGTGGCAGGACCCTTACAAAAAGAAGAAGAAAGCTCATGCAGGTGAACTGTGGGGATCTGTTATTGATTTAAAAGTTCATACAGCGAACACTGATTTGATTTCGTTTTTTTCTCTCTTTACCGCATGAAGATCAATAAAAAACTATTCATCCTCAGGACTGTGGGCAGTTGAAACTGACCAGCGACCGAGACGTCTGCATTTCATTGTATCAGACTGAAGATAACAGCTGACTGCGTGTCTGTCAGTGAGGCTGGAAAGGGGAAAAAAGCATGTCCTCCGAGATGATCTCAGCTCCAAAGTAATCATGCTGGGCCTTCTTGTTTTTTGGACTCTTATGCTGAAATCATTGTTGTTTGTGCGGCTAAACTGTAAAGTTTTACTGCAGTCTTACGTGAAGAGATGAGTCTCGGCACTCAACCCGAACTTCAGCTGAAACATTATACTGTTTATATGGAAACAATCTCTCTGTTTTCAGCTGCATTAAAGTTTCCATGACCTTTCTGAAAGGTTTTACAATTAAGAAGACGCATCTCCACTGCATGTTCAGCGTCTGAATATGGACACAATGGCCACTGAGATTCTACTTTAAAGAGCTGTTGGACTGATGTATTTTTTTTTTATAATAGTAACCCTGACAGGTTGGGAGCAACAGATCAGACTCACTGATGCACCTACAAAACAACAGCATTTTGACAAAACTGCACTAAATGGTGCCCAGGTGGAAAATCGCAGCTGATTGCTTAATATGAGGTTGAGGACTTTTCCAAGTAATATTTTGAAAAAGCTGTTTGGTATGCTAACCACTGTAGCATGGTTGCCTTACAGCAAGAAGGTCCAGAGTTCAATTCCACCATCAGGCCAGGGTCTTTCTGTGTGGAGGTTGCATGTTCTCCCTGTGTTTGCGTGGGGTCTCGCCGGGTACTCTGGCTTCCTCCCACAGTCCAAAGAAATGCAGTTAGTGGGGTGTGGGGTGCAGTTAGTTGCCCATAGGTGTGAATGTGAGTGCGACAGACTGGCAACCGGTCCAGGGTGTACCCCACCTCTTGCCCAAAGACAGCTGGAAAAGGCTCCAGCCCCCCCCACGACCCTGAATAGGATAAGTGGAAGAGTGGATGGATGGATGGTATTCCACAGGTCCTCTTATTTCATAAGTTGATGCAAATATTTGTAAATTCAAACAAACTAATGTAGTCCAGATGGAAAGCACTGGAAGGTGCCAAGTTTCCAGCCCCTTATTTAATTTAATTTAATATTTTAATTTCAAACATAATAAATTCACAGGTATATATTTAGTTATACGAGGCGTTGTTATATTTTATTACTTGGTTTTATTGTCTTTCTTGTTTGTGTGAATTCATATGATGTTTCTGCTCTTACACTTTAATCAAGTGTGTTATCTAACCATGTCACACCACCGTAAAACCTTGCACAAATATTGTAACAGGAGAAAACTGATGAAACACTTCTTGGTTTATTTATGCTCATTTTGTGTGTTTTGCATATTTCTGACCACATATTACGAAAACTTGTATATAAGCGTGTGTGTGTGTGTGTGTGTGTGTGTGTGTGTGTGTGTGTGTGTGTGTGTGTTTATATCATATGCGTGTGAGGCAGGCTGAAGGTGGATCCAAATGCAGGAAAAGGCTTAATGTGTTCCAACATTCAGAAGAGGCAACTGCTGTCACAACTAGAGATCGACGAGGTACAATGCAAATGCTACAGCAAGGGAAAGCCAGAGCGTCAGAGGGGAGATTTCATCATCCCCACCCTCCAAGATTGGGTACCAAGTTCCAAGAACCACTGGTGCGTTGATGCAAGCGCAGCATCATGGCTAAGTGGGAAACCTGGATCCTCCCTGGCCAATTACAAACACTACATGAAGAACCCTCTGCAGGAGGGGTGGTATAGCGGGCTCGAGGGGCAGTGCCGGGGAGGCTGGCAGGGCAGCTGGAGGCTCTCCCTATTTCAGTGAAGGGAGGACAGGTGGAGACAGCTGGAAAGCTGTCAGGACGGGGGACCGCAAGACTGAGAAATGCACATTTTGTGACACGGTCACAAGCACGCCGAGTGTCTTGCATCCTTACTGGTGTCGAAACCCTGGTTATCATGTCAGACCCGCAGCCCGCACAGCCGGTCCAGCTGTTGGGCCAGATACTCGTGGAGATCATGGCGATGCATAAAGAGCAGGCAGCGATGCAGAGAGCACAGATTGACAAACTGCAGCACCCAGCTCCAATATGCCAGACTCAGGCATTGGAGAGGCTGGTTGGGTCATCC
>VVHJ01030268.1:2526-21049 GCA_015107715.1 Tylochromis polylepis
TCATTAGCACACACACACGCGCACACACACACACACACACACACTTCCACGTGCACACACATGCAGAGGGCAGTCGGCTTCACTCCGTCCCCTAGCCTCTCAATTACCCAGCAGGCTTTTAGTGCCACTCTGCTCCACTACAGCAAATTACCCAGGGCCCTGTCTCACTTAGAGACCTGTGACTGTGTGTGAATGTGTGTGTATGTTGGAGGGTGTGGGTGCTTGACAGAGGTAGCAAAAGAGTGTGTGTGTGTGTGTGTGTGTGTGTGTGTGTGTGTGTGTGTGTGTGTGTGTGTGTGTGTACACCGTGTTAAAGCGAGTGGCTCTGAAACAGTGGCTGGAGCCCAGCAGAGGCATGTGAAAAGCTAATAAAAGTGTTTGAATGCAACTGCCATTAGGCTAATACCTCTCCACAAGTACGACACACATACACACACATAAACGAGCACACACACACAGTAGGAGAGGGGAGAGGAGAGGCGACAGGGTCAGCTACCGTGCCCTCTCTTAGATCAAATGTAGCTCTCTGGCTGGCTGAGAGAGCTGGCTTTTATTAAATGAGATATTAAAGAGTTGTTAGCTGAAGAATACTGATACAAATGGCTACTGATGGCTGTTTAATTGCATCACAATTTGGTGTAACTTTTGAAAAATCTGCCCTCCCACCCACTCCAACTCTTGCTCACCACTCTGTGTTTGTGTAATTCATAACAGTGTCAAAATCTGCTGCAATATCCATCCACATGGAGCTACCTACTCTAATTGATGCTTGACACTGTATTAAATCTTTACTTTCAAGCATCTCATTTTTCTTGACCAAAACTCACTTTTATATGTGAACAGAACAAGCCTGAAATGTGAAGTCACAGAGATGAGAATGTTGACCAGTCCATTGATCCATGGACCCACTGACATTTTGCTCGCTGGGTAGTTTAAGGATAGAGACAGTTTCTCTCCAACTCTGGACTCTTCACTCTGACCCAGTTACCTTACTTGAAGCCATGTGGTCCATGAGTTCAGTTAGATGACTGACATGATAAAACGGTATTAATGAAGAAAGGACTCAAACATTAACTGTTGATCTGGTTTGTTGAACCTATGTGGGCAGATCAAGAGAAATGGACAGCAACTAACTGCTGTCGCCAGAAAAAACACAGCAGCGGGGTTTAGTAAAGTGAGGAATTCATAAAGTTCAGTGTGTATTGACTGATTTAACATGTTCTTTCACACACTATTGTAAGATGACAGAAAAGGGAGTTAATAAATTAATGTAAGTGGTAAGAGTGGTGCTGGCATGACTTTGGTTCCCTGAGCATTATGCGAGTGATGTCAAATAAACGGCCAGAACCTGCCGCAAAGTGTGACAGCTGCAGAGACAGAGAGAATAATCCTTGTATTTTGCTTCAGGAAGCATTGTGTGGTCTGAACTGTTAATTTCATCCAAGCCAGAGGTCTGAATCATCATGAGTTTTCTTCTTACCTTTCTTCTTCTTCCTGCTGACAAAAGACAGTGTCCATGACCTGCCAGGCTAAGGTTGTCAAGTCAAGTAGTCATGCCCACGTGTTTCTTTGATTTACAACAGTCAATCATTTCTTTGTAAAGACAGCAGGTTGGCTAAAGGATGAAAACTGTTATAATGGTAAAATCGTACATAATTTTCTTAAGACATCTCAGTCTTTAAGACTCTTAAGACATCATTGTCTGTTTTTTGAATGATTGGTGCATTAAATGTGAGCACTTTCAGAACATACTTGAACTTCTTTACACTACAAAGGAGTTGTTTTGTTTAAAAAATAGATTTCATCCAATGACTTTACTGGTCCAGTTCAGTTCTGATGAATTTGGTTATTATGTATGCAGCTCTTGAAATAAAATACGCTTAAAATCCTTTATTTGCTGATGCGTTACAGATGTCGTGCCTTATTGGAAGTATGATGATTACCTAGAAATGTGTGGTAGTTTCTGTGTGATAACCAGGAATCTAGGACAGTTTAAAATGCAATACTGAATGTTTCGATTGATAATGATTACCTGAAATCCTAGGACCAGAAAAAAAGTCTGTATTTGCAAAACGTAAATGTTAGAATTATGACTCTAACATGGCTTTGATAACTACATTAGATTACAGCACTATGTTTCTATACAAGCAAAATGATGGTCTAACACTTAAAATCTCTTAAAAACAATGTTAAAATAATGTTTCTGGTTAGTGCAAAGAAACCACCACACAGGTTTTGGTTATTAGCATGGAAATAAAAAGGATCTGTTATCTTTTACTATGATGTTACTACTACAATACCATTTTATTGTTAGCAGGTCATATTATTATCTATATATTACTATACTATTACTAATATATAGTAATATATAGATAATAATATTACTATACTATTACTGTTTAGTCTTGCCTCATAAGTATACATTTGTATCAATACTATTACACTTATTTTCTGCCGTTATTACCCAATTAATAAATATTTTGCTTTGGTAATTGATAATGTTCCATTTTCATATGATTACCTTTCTTTCTTATTACCCCACTATTACCATATTATTACTGAGCTGTAATAGAAAGTGCTGCCAAAATTATTATCTCACAAAGTCAAAAATGTTGCTTTCGCACACGTTCTTGAACAGAACAGACATTTTAACAAAATGAAACTAAATTTCACTTAACCTGACAACGGCATGACATGAAATCAAATAAAATCCACCTGCAGCACGCATCTAATTGAGCAGATTGGTATCACATTGACTAAATTGCCAAGGAGATGATTTGTGCCAGAATAAGATAAAGATAAGTGAAATTGGTTAGAGTGAGTCACAGAGGGGGAACGATGTGTGTTTGTGTCTGTGAGACACTGTGTGTACACACTGTCTTTTTTCGTCTCAACTCGCTTGTTAGCTGCATTACTGTGTGTCTGTGTCCACATTAATGTTCACTCTACCAAACATGTTCTCACTTGTGTTTACTTGTGTTTGGACGTGCATGTATCTGTGCCTGTACTGTACATCCCTTTACTGGATGCAGTAAGAGATCTGTTAATTAACCTAGAGCTCTGCCCTGGTGATATGGTGAGAGACAGCAATAGAGAGGCAGACTGGGAAAAAGAGAGAGAGGATCAAAGCAGGGGTCTGTGGCCAGGGGGCCCCCTCAGCGCTTAGATGAAATGCTGTGGCTACAAACTTTAAAGACTTCCTGCCATTAGCCTGGACCTTGTCCCCTCGCAGGCCTGGACCTCCTCCTGCTTCCTCACTCCCCCAAACAATGGCATGGAAAGAACACGGGGGAAAGACAAAGCACAATGCTTATAATGACAGTTATAGAAGTGTAAAATATCTACAGGGAAAGATGAACAGGATTTTCACACACAGAGTACAATATAACTAGACAGAAAGGGTAACTGATTCCTACATGCCCACACTATGACCCAAAAATGAAGCGCTCTCAAATCATTCAGAAGAAAATAATGATGTATATATCTGAAAATCCAGTTTTATTGTAGTTTTTTGATTAAACAATGATGAAGTTACAGCCATGGATGAAATAAATCTTTGTCTTCTTGAGTCAGGTTTTAACTTTGGTCTCCCTCTGTTGTAGATATAAAACTACAGTAATACAACAGCACAAAATCACATTCAAAAAGCATTTTCAGATCAAGTCGAAGTGCAGAAGTGGACTAACATAGGATTAATATTGATAATAGACAACATCGTGTTTAATTAGCATTTTCATTCATTTTCTCTCATTTCTCTCTCAAGTTGACCCAAAATAAAACAATAATTTGACCATGTTCTCCATACAAAATTTACCTAAAATTAGGAGTCTAGTTGTATTAAAGTGTGCATGAAAGCAGAGAACAGGAAAAAAGCAAAAAGATGTAAAGAGTTGACAAGTACTCATACTATACTAGAGGATACAAAACGATATCACTACTACGCTAATTAGTTCAGAACACCATTTCTAACAGGCTTTTCCAATGGACGATGGCAACACTGCTGGAACGTGGACGGAGAGGGTTCACTCTTTAAGATTCAGACATGTTTTAGCCAACTTTGTGGGAAATACCAAAATATATATCGTGTCAAGATATGATTTTGTGCCCATGACCCCTTCTTGATAAGAGAGCACCCAAAAGTAGCAATCACCCAGCACTAATAATGAATGTGCACTTTCACATACTTCAGCCATATGTGACTTTGCACTTTTATTCTTGCAAAAGAAGAACTCTTTCAGTCTTGTATGCGTCCTTTAATTCTTAGCTGTCTGAGAGCAAGCGCCTCCACCTGGGCTATATTAGAGAGAGGAAGTGTCTTTACTGTCCTTTTTCCAGGGCACACTCACAAATACAAAGACACACACACACACACGCACACACCGTGGAGAGCCAGGGGCACGATCTGACCATCTCTCTGGGCGGCGGTGAGCATAGGAAGCTCACCAAGGGCTAACGAGGGAGGATCAAAGAGCGCATTACCATGCCTCCCCTCTTCCTCTCGCTCCGTCTCTCTCTGCCTCTTTTCCTCTCTCTGCCGTTCACAAGCAATAAGAGGCCCGCCGGCCGCCTGTCCTTGTGCTTGTTAGTTGGTGACAATAGGACGTGCCCTGAGCCAAAGGAAATGAATTATTTACCCCACTCCCTCTTGTACTCTTGAAGAAAGAAAGGGAAAAAAAAAACCTTTTCTTGTTTTACCATTGAACTCACAGCCCTCATATTACACACACGCCTTGTTCTGCAGCCTCAGATGTTAAACGCTCACAATAATCCTGTTCCCTGCTGTTGATGAAGATGTCTGTCCCCAGCTTTCTAACGCAGCAAATACAAAAAAAGGCGCATACTCCAAGAGATATGTAGAGACCGGGTGTGTAGACAAGGCTATTTCAATACTAACACAAACACTCAATCACATCTTGACGCACATTTCTTTTACACTTGTTAAGCACAGGGCAGCTGAGGGTACTGACAAACAACAAGGAAGATATGGTGAAGGTTGGAGGGGAAGGTGTTGTGGCTGGTGTGTGTATGTGTATCTTTGACTATGCAGGACCATGAGACTGCCACTGACAAGCATACGTCTGCTAATTAATCTGATTATGAAGAGACAATTAAATCCACGATGAGACTTCATATCCCATGACCCCCGGCAGTGGAGCGAGACCCTTACAAGCTAACGCTGGCCTAACCGAAGAGCTGACAAGAGCTGACAATGGCTGACATGAGTGAATCTTTACAGCGTGTGTGTGTGTGTGTGTGTGTGTACTTGAAGCTACTTTCTGCACAGTACAATATGCCCTTGGTGAAGTGCTTTCATAATTATTTCATTTATTCCCACACGTACTCTCTCTCCACGTCTCTCCCTTCTCCAATCACACTTTTTTCCTCATCATAATTCTTCATCACACCCCTTCCTCCTCCTCGTCTTCCTCTCCTCTCCTTTCTCATCTGTCCGCCCCTCCTTATTTTCTGTCTGTGCTCATCTTTCTTCCTGGCCCTGGCTCTGTTCTTACAAGCCATAATGACTGTCTTTGAAACAAGGGGGAGTAATGGTCACCTTGATAATGATGATGGTCGTGTTGGTGAAGCGGCAAGAGTGGCGGAGGCGGAGCTTAGCCTGTCAACACAGACTCACCTCACTTGCTCTCCTGTCCCAGCAACAGAGTACGAGCGGAAAACTAGTGAACAGTTAAACCGGAGATTGTTCTTTTCTTTTCTTTTCTCTTATTTCATTTCCTTCTTTCTTTCCCCACTCCACCGTTAGATCAATACTGAGCAACTGGGGGCCCTTACAATGTGCTGCAGGCTACACTGGGGCTTGTGTGGGCCCTAGACAATCCATCTCTATACACTTCTACTGGTGAGGGACATGAAAGCAGCTTCATTAGCTGCGCCAAAAGACTCATATATTTCTCACAGGGCATAAAAGGCCATTGTAAAAACGCCCTCTGTTCCCTTTCAAACATAAAACGTGTCAGACGGCACAAAAGGATTCCAGCCATCACAGAGAGCGAGGATCATTACCGAACAAGTCGGCAAAGGAAAAAGAAGCAGGCCGTGCAAAGTGAGCAGAGCAATGAGAGGAAATCATGATTAGAGGAAAAATGGATGGATGAAGAAAAACGACCATGAAGAGAAGAATGTGATATGCCCACATGGCAGAATATTTCCAGATAGACCTTTATGCTTCAGGCAGCTCTGTGTCTTTTTTTCTTTCTGACTTCCTGTGTGTACAAACCTTGAGTTAGGGGAGCATCTGCTCTAAAAGCTTCGTTCTAGAGTCCTTGGACAGATAATGACTGCAATGCTAGTCTATTATAAACCCCACAGGCCTTGCACACCGTTGTCACAGCCTCTCCCAAACACAGCCTCCACAATGGAGGCGGATTTCTGGATTTCAATAATCCTGTTTCCCTTCACCATCCGGCACACATCTGCAGTTGAACTGACCCCACACATGACTGGCAAAGGAACTCAATTACTGGTAGGGTACTACGGTCAAAGCCATCTCAGTTTCACAATGGCCAAACTGGCATTGTTCAGGTAGCAGATCGCTGCGCTTGTAGGGAGGTTGTCCATTATGAAATATAAATGGAATTCAGATGTTATGAGTTCTATGGGCAAGAAGAAAAAAGAAAATCGATGCTTTGGATATCAGTGTTGAGACCCCTGACAAAAGAGGCTGATTGAGATTGACCTCTGCCATAAGCGGTACAACAGACAATACTTTATCTCTTATACAAGCTCTTTATGCGATGAAACGCAGCCAGCAATGACCCCCTGATCTGCAGCATTGTCGCCCAGAATTCTTTTCAGCTTTAAAGCACAAGCAAATGAGTGTGCAGCCATGGCCAACACTAATGTAGTGGCAGATATTTAGGTAGGAAAAAGAATAACAAAAGCAAATAAAGGAAGGTGGAATGAAATGAAAATGTTCCATATTTTGGAAAATATGAAGAACGGTGTATAAATCTGCATTAAACTACTAGTGTTCAGTCATATGTAGCAGTAATCCAGGTGAGCACATGGTTTTGTTCTTATTCTATCTTGCAAAGCCACTGCTTTCATGGGGGCTTTGTGATTGTGAGTAGGAATCGGTGATGTAAAGAAGAGCATTAAACACACTGAAATGAATACACACATCTATCAAATTATTTCAAGGTAATCTTCCTAGTTAAAAATGACAGATTTAGCGCTATTTCTTCTTTGGTATCAAAATGAATGTGACTTCTAAATACAAAGTTTTGACTTAGTGGTCTTTTAGAATAAAAATGTTTTTAAAATGCCTGACTGGTGTAGTAAAAGAAGCATTTTAGACAGTCAAATTTGCATGCCTACTCTGTTGCTTTGTGCTTCAATTCAGACAGATGTAACTGCAAAGCCTCATCTCTGACTGACCTATTTAGAAATTACTGCCCTGATAACACAACAAAAACAACACTTTGAAATGGGGTAAATGTGTGTAATGAAATAAGTTCCCGTATTTGTACCGGAGCAGATCAACTTGTCTGCGTGGCTTAAAAGACTCCTTACATTATTAAGCTACACTGTAGTGATTTGTTTTCAAGTACAACAAGGCTTGCTGTGCTCAACATTAACCACCCGTGCAGAGCTATGGATGTGTGCGAATGTATGCGCGTGTGTGTGTGTGTGTGTGTGTGTGTGTGTGTGTGTGTGTGTGTGTGTGTGTGTGTGTGTGTGTGTGTGTGTGTATATAGGATAGGAAGAGGAGGGGGGGGAATTGGAAAGGACACCAGCGATCACAGCAGACGTGTTCAAGATGGAAAAGCCACTGGTGACCTGCGTAGGAAAGAGTGCAGTATTAGTCCAACAGCAGAGATTACATGGTACTTACAGGAGGTCAGGCTCCAGAGAGAGCACCGGGGAGGAAAACAGGAGGGGAGGGGGAAGATAGCGGAACTGCTTCAGTATGTCTTCACAGCTTTTCTATTAGTAGGACTCTACATGCGTGTGCTAAAGTGATCGCACAGTAGTTCTGCTTGTTATGCTTGTTGACCCATCAGATTTGCTTAGAAACTGAGTTACAGCCACTGTTACTTCCCAAAATCAAAAGCCTATTTATTTAAAGTTAATCACTCTGACCTGAGCACCAGCCAAAAACTTTTTCTTCTAAGTGCAGCTTTGTAAGATTTTATTAGACATATACCAGTAATTTCTAAGAAGAAAGTTACTCACTGCATGCAAATTCTAGTTTGCAGTTACAAGCATTCAGTGAAATTACACTGTGTTAAAGAGTAAAACCTGTATAGATCCTTTCCTATTTGCCTGTTAATTCATTTTCTCCACACTGTTTCTTCACTCATGATCATTTTGATCATAAATGACAATTCAAACCTAATGCGAGGTTCTTCTTACCGTATCTTATCATGTTCGTGTTTTACATTACTCGATTTATTCAGATTTATTTCGACTATGATACAAGCAGCACGAAGAAAGTCGCTGTGACCAAAATCTTCTCTCTACAAATAATATTTTAAGTGCTGCATTTATGTGAGTGTTTCACTATCTGCTGCATGCTTTGGGGGGGTGGGGGGAATGCAGAAAGGATTAAGATTAAATTAAAATCTGTGTGAATCTAATAATACATCTTACTACTGACACTATAATGGAACTATTCCTCAGGCTATTTAAGATGGAAATGGGCCCAATTGAAATTATATTTATATCCAAATCTTAATTTTTTTTTAAATCATCATTGACTTTAATGTTTTGATTTTGATTGTGACAAATACTTCTAGTCAGACTGTTAACACAGAAAAAGTCACCATGAGTGCAGGGGTATTTTGGGGTTAATAAACAGGTGATGCTCAGGTATCATCTCCTGATTTCAGCCCTTTTTTAAAATCTTTTTTTTCCTCTTGGTTTTTATTAATAAGCTCAGGTACCTCAAAATTTACTGTTTCGCTTTGTTTGTATTATCTTTTGACCTTGGCAAGCTCACGTAGCCATGGGCACCTTGCCAGAGACCCTAGTAATGAAGTGGTTATTGTGAGGCTGCTCTTTTGCTCCGCACAGGTAATAAGACTGAAGTGGGCGCACAAGTGAAACTTAGAAAATACAGCGCAGAACAATGTCACTAACCTCTTGACCTCCACAATCACTTCAGAGCTACTAAAAAGGAATAAACAGAAATAACATCCATCAGGTGTGGATCAGCAGGCGTTCATTAAAAAGACTTTTGTTAAAAATACAACAAACTAAAACAAGCTTTTTAATTTAATGAGTTCCTGTACCCAGTAGCTGTGGTGAAAAAAAAAAAAGTTAGTAGCAGATCACATATTTTCTGATGACATGTCAGTTCATTCTGCTGCACTACTTGCACTGTTTTCTTAAGTGTCATTGCTAGATATTTGTTTGGTGTGTGCATGTTGTTTCATCAATGGGGATTGTCTGTAGCAGAGTTACAAGGCCAGGGGAGAGAAGAAGAAGAAGAAAAAACTGAATAAAACAGCACGCTGTAACACATGTCCAGCAGCAGCCTTGACCATGACAAATTCCTACCATCTAAAAATGCCCCTCAGCTTTTCTGATTTTGTCACACTTATGTGTGGTCATGTGCCTGTTTCCAATACACTTCAACACACAAATTGTAAAGACTTCAGAACATGTCATTCATATGATAATCTGTTGTAAGAGGCAACATTAGTTCTGACATTTGTACCAGTTAATCTGACAAGGCCATAACAAGAATTATATAAAGTTCAGTTCAATCTTAAATCCACTGTTGGGGTACTTAAGCACATTAAGAGCAGTCTGACCAGTGTGACTGCACAGAATGCAGTCTATGTAAAGTGAGTCCAAGTGTATCTGAATAATATGTTCAAAGTGCAGGGAGGCACAGTTGATGGAGATAACTTATCTCTCTCAGTCGGCAAGGGAAAACTTCTGTCACTTGGCTGGAGCATATGATTGTAGGTATATGCAGATTCTATCGGTGAGTCATGAGTATGGAAGCTTATCTGGAGTTTGCAGGAGGCAGCTCTCCTACAGTGGGATCCACAAACACCTGTTGAAAAGGCGAGCGGGAGCTGCTGAACTCCGCACGATAAGGCAGCAGTTAACGCACCAGTCGGACTGAAGAGTCCAATGTTGACGGTGAAAACAAATGGGAGGAGAGAAAAAAACCCCCCAAAAAACAGAAGTTGTCATCTAAAATATGTTTCTTTGCTCTAAGAAAACACACAGAGCCCCGGCACAAGCAGAAATTTGATACACTCATGCGGTGCCGTTCTTCATTTTTTTGTCTGTTTTAACAGGGGTGAAATGTTGAAATCCAGACTGGCTACGTTGAATCTTTGTGAAGATTAGCAAGCGGAAAGCACATGTGCTCTGAGGGAGGTTCACCGCAATAATTACTGAGCGCTCCCGGTTGCATCTGCCTCATGCTAACTGGTGGCAAGCCAACCAACAACATGCACCGAAAACAACAGTCCCTCTCTGCTGGCACTGCTGCCGCTCACTAACTGCTTTTTTTCCCTTTTTTTTTTAAATCTCTCTGTGTCCCTCAGCCTTTTTCTCTCCCCCTCTCTGGCCCCATCTGTCTCTCTTCCTCTTTCATCTCTTCATCTTCTGCAACTTTATCACATTTCCTTTTTTTTTTTCCCTTTTTGCTCCTGAGCGTTCCTTTTCTCCCCTCCTACTCTTGTTCCCACTCCTCCTCTTCCATTCTCTCGTTCCTCTCTGCGCCCAAGGCCATGTGGTCCCGGCGAGGTAGCAGGGTGACAGAAGCCGGACCCTTTGGTGTTGCAAGTTTCTTATCTCACTTACGAGGTGACGCCGTGCATGTGCGCTGAGTGTTTGTGTGTCTCTGTGCAGTGTGTGTTTGTGAGAGCAGGGCACTGTTCTCGAGGGCAAAGCGAGGTGTGAGAGGATGATGCACTTGATACACTGTGAGGAAGAAGCGAGGGAAGTGGAGAGAGAGACTTCCAGAGGGTGGGTGGGAGGTAGGAAGGTGGAGGCCAGGACTGAGCTGTTTGCTCCGAGTACGCCTCCTACTGGACCTCGATTTAGTCATCAAAGAGCCATGAGATGACTTAGTGTTTAACCAGCAGGATCTCCTTACATGTAAAACAAGACTAGAATTCTTGGACTTATTGTCCAGACTTTATACAACCTTGTTATTTTGTGTGACGCATTCATGTTGCCAGTGTTTATTACTTCTCAATAATAACATTTAAATAGAACTGTTCTGAGATGAGGTTAAAAAAAAAAGAAGAAAAGAGCCTTTTAGCTATTTTTTTTTTAGCTGTTATGTATTTTGACATAATGAAAGCTAGATGAACGTCCTGTTAAACTTGATTTAACATTGCAACTTGGAATGGTGGTTGATGCCAAAGTGTTAGCATTTGATAGGATATTTATTAAGTCGACATTAAGCCATTTATTAGAACCAGACCACTACAACATTTTGAAGATATCAATACTGATACTGGTGATTTAAAAATTGGATATTCTGACGTATCAGACAAAACTTAAAGAGATTTCCATAATATGTCTAATATGGATTTGTTTAGTTATTTGTTTACACTCTGCCCGACTTGGCTCCGATCAGCGAGTTGAGTTCCAAAAGCATGTTTTACCAAAAGGGAAGTTGTAGAGTGCCCTCTGGAGGACAAACTATGCAACATCAACACTTATAACACAGTTGAAGGGTGTCTCTCCTGTCACTTCTTTGCATTTTTAATGTTCTTTTGTCAGTCATTATAAATGCAGATATCAGCAAATTGATAAATAGCTAATATAAACGATAATAATTATCACCGATAAATGAGTTTAATTTTAATTTTTGGCCAATATTATTATGTAGGCTACTGATTTTTTTTTATATTTCCTTTGTATATTTACAAAATGATAAAGAGGAATCTATGTTGACAAGCAGAGTACAACAACAAAGTTGTACACAACTTTGTACAACAGAACTTTGTGAAACTAATCATCTGACAATCAGACCCACCATTATAAAAGAATTGCAAGAAGTAGTAACAATAAAATACACAAAGAATGTTTTCAAATGATTGTCACATGTCCTTCTTTTCTGTGAAACAAAGCTTTTTATGTTCAGGTATATTGGTTTGGAACATCTATAAACACTTACCTTCACATGCAGTTGGACAGTCAGTTTGTTTTGAGGGTAATGACACTTTAAAGCACTTAAATGTTTTTCTCCAATCTGGGCTACCATTTAACTGGCCATTTTTGTTGATGATATTTTCTTGAAAACACTCAAAACAAAATGGATGTATGTGAAAACACTTGTCTTACATTGTGAACAAGCTGCTGTAACGTACCAGTGCTAAATTTGTCACTGGGTTTATAGGTGGAACCACCACAAACGCAGTTTTGAGTAGTTTGGGTGGTGTTTACATGTTTGTCTGTCTGGATCTCTGCGAGCTACGGTTGTGGCAACGGACGATGGTCTAAAGGATCGACAATGGTCACAATGACCGTCAACAGTTTGCTAATCAAGACTATATTTAGCTTGTTTTTTAAAGTCAATTTTAATATAAAATCTAATATAATCTAATAAACGCTAAACTGTAACGTCATACACATCGTTACGGCTCTGTTTCTTTGAAAGAAAACAAGGGAAGGGGTGAAAGGTATTTCTGGTTATATTTTAAATTAGAGTTTAATGTAACTATTCATTTGTAGAGATGCTCAAACATTTTGTTTCACCTTGTTTGCTCTAAAGTAAAAGACTGTGAGTGGGAAGAGTACGGTGCAGACTGGAGGAAAGACAGGTGAGGGTTGATGTATTACATACTGAAATTTTTAAACGGTGAGTACAAGGAGAAGACTGCCCAAACTTTCTATGGAAAAACTTCGTCAAAACAGTAGTGCCGCAAGCGTAAAAGACATACTAGCAAAACTTTATAGATGTGTACAAACTGACTTCTTATGTCCACAGCTCACATTTTTCATAATGGTTTATTTATTTCGAACCCACTGGGAAAGTTGTTAGCAGCAGCGAGTTGTTAAACTTTACTGTTGAACTTGATTCATGTTGCACAATGTACCCACTATAATGGTTACACAGACAGGGCCCATATATGCAAATCGGTATGCAGGAGAAAAAAGGACGAAGGCACAAATGAGAGTTTATTTCCCAATTTCACCATAAAGTATTATAACACTGGTTAAACCGTGAATCATAGTTAATTTTGTTTGTGGACAGCAAGAATTGATTTAACCTACCATAATCAGTGAACATAAAAAGAAGGAAATCAGCTGAAATGGTAGAACAGTCTGGTTCTTAAGTTATCTTATTTAATTATTTTGTATAAATATGCTTTTATTCACTATGAGGACAAAAGTACTGGGCCCCACCTCTTAATCTTTGCATTCAGATATTTTCAGTCCCATTGTCACAGGTGTATAAAATCAAGCATCTAGCATGCAATCTGCCTTGACAAACATTTGTGACAGAATGAGTCGTCGTAAAGAGCTCTGTGAATTCAAGCATGCCACTGTAACAGGATGCCATCATTCCAACAAGTCAGCTGTTAAACTTTCTTCCCTCTTAGATATTCCCTGACCAACTTTGAGTGTCAATTTACAGAGTGGAAGTCTTTAGGAACCACAGAAACTCACCCATGAGCAGTGTCATTCAGTGCTGAGGTGCATAGAGAGTAAAAGTCTTCAACAACCTACTGACTCAATAACAAAACCACCTGTGGAATTAATAGCAGCACAACAACTGTGCACAGGTAGCTTCAAGGCATCACTTTCCATGGCTGAACAGCTCCTGTTGGTATACTGTGTAAATTTTAAAAAATCCCAATACTTAGAATTGGCGATGGCATGCTTGCACCTGTCCACGAAAGCAGGGCATTTATTGTTTTTACCGCGTGGTTTCTTTGGGAATGTATACCACAGAAATACCCAGACCACAAAGGTGGTTTTGAGCACACTGTCTGCTGTTTGTATGTCCCTCTGTCTGTCGACAGATTTTGTCACCACTGTGGCATCACATCCATGCAGAATACAGTCAAGAAATTTTACCCAACATCAAACTGAAGGCCAAATTCAGTGTTAGTTCTCTCTCTCTCTCACACACACACACACAAACAGAAAAGTAAGTGTTCTATTAAAATTTAATATTTATTTGTTGATTAAAAAAAAACATAATATTCTCAGTCACAGCTGTTTTTCAAGTGGACTTTCTATTTAGTCTGTGTCTTATTTAGATAATCATTAGTCTGTTGTCAACAAATATTTTTCTTTATGTGTTTCGGCTGATGGAAAAATAACGCCGTTTTACAAAGAGGAGATACTTGAGCATTTTTCTCTTGTTTAGAATGAGAATCAATGCTGAGGAAGAACCACAACACTCCAAGCTACAACACTGTTTTGGAGTATCAGTGGTTTTAATGAATGTCAGTGATTAAAATGCTCACGGAGACTTTGAACATATAAATAGGATTTCAAATCTACTGTCGTTAGTGCAGGCATGGCTTGAGAGTGCACAGCAACCTTTCATATATAAAGAGAGAAATGAAAAGTCTCCTCAGTACAAATTCTCTTGTTGAATATATGTGCATTAAGAGGCAGAGGTCTTTAGCTGCCTCTGCCTCTCTTCAGCCTTCAGCTGACAGACAGAGCAGAATGGCTTGACTCTTGGATTGGAGCCCTTTTGTGTGTGGCACAGACGCTGAGCAGACATTGCACAGCCGTTGCGTGGACGTGGAGGCCTCGGGTCGCCGCTACACTGTTATTAAAAACAGTGTGATAGCATGTGGGCTGTTCCCTCTCCTCTCCCTGTTTCTTCTCTCTCTTTTCTCTCCTTCAGCACGATCTATCCTTCCTCTCTTGCCCTTCTTTTCAGTAACAGAACTACTGTGTTCTGTATCTCTTGTTTATATGTATTTCCCAGCTTGAGGCAGCTTTCACACTGCAGATCTGCAGACTGTATTTTACAAGAGCAGTCTCTGAAGCCCTCTATTCCTCAACCATACATTTCATACACTGTTTATCTAATGGGCATCTTCTATCATCTGTTTTTCTACTTTTCATAAACTTCCTCAACTCTTCTAAAGAAAAAAAACAAAAAATTACAGCCTTGTTGCGAATCGTCAGCTGACTTGAGCACCGTCCTAGCACCCACCCCCAATTTGTAGACAAGTGCTTTTCAAAGCTGCTTTTTTGCAGGGCCTTGAATAAGATGGCGACTGTTCTCAAGGTTTTCAAGTAAACCGTGGGAAGAAAAACATATCCTGCCATTCAGCACAATGAGGTGAAATGGTAAGTATTTGGAACCAAAGGCTTTTTTCTGTCCGTCGGCCTGCTCTTTGAAGTAAATGGTGTTTATAAAAAACAAAAACAAAAGGCTGTTTTGGAGCTTTTGAAATTGTCAGTGATTTTTTTAAGCAGGTTATACTCTTCATCCAGCATTAAAAATACACTTCCATACTCACTTGCACACAAACAGAAATACAAAGAATAGATTAGAAACATCATTAACTACAATAATGATCATTTTTTTCCCTATTTTTGAAGCCTTTTACTGTGTTGTACCCTGGAAACAACAGCCAGAGCCATAAACTATCTGAGATGTGATGGCTTATTCTAACAGAGGCAAAAATCCTCATTTCACTCTCATTTCCCTGTTCACTTTCCCTTGTGAGTGCTGTAAAATGGGTTCTATTACAATACCTATCACAAGCCCCTTTTTAAAAAGTGGATACAGATTCACATGCGCAGGTATTCAGGAGGCAAAGCATTCACATTACAAAGACTTGAGAGAAATGTGTGCGTTCAGGTGGAAAGACTCATATGCATAGACAAATTGCATGCAAAAAGTTAGCCTCAAAGATCATGTCTTCAAACCAAACACGGAATGAAAGAACATCAGGAAAAAACACACACTGGCAGAGCAGTGCAGCCAAGCAAATGCTGTCAGTTCAACGTTTAGTCTGCCAGTTATCCATTCCCTCTCAGGTGATTTGTAACATTACAGGCTCCATCAGTCTGTTCAAGTGACGCCATTCAGACATAAATCATTATAAGTTAATGTCCCTAACGGCTTCATTCATTCATATCCACCCACTGATGGAATGAACCACAGTTTTCACACTGTATTATGTAATATGCAAGAGACTGGACAGAAGATCATGTAACATAATGCATGAGGTCAATGTTTTCTTAACAGCTATATTTTGATAACTGCTTTGTTAATTAAAGAAGGCATGTCCTTCATGTAACTATGGGAACTCGCCCATAAACACTTAAGGGGTAATTATTAAATAGGGCACAGGGTTGTCATGAAAAAATAAATAAACAACTAAATAAAGCTCAATCCTCTGATACTCAGAATAATTGTTCACTTGCAGAAGTACTGAAACCAACTGTACTGTCTTTGCTTCCTTCAGCTGACACAACTTCACACAGCACCGGTGCAGACAGGAAGGCACACAGCCCCTCCCCTCACTAAACAACACTTTAGGAATCATTTTAAAAGGTCAATAAAGCTCCCATTTCAACAACTGTCAAGTATTAAACAGTTATCATAAATGTGAACCTGTCTGCACACCCATTAATGTTAGCCACTTAACTATTAGCAATCACGCAATAGCCACAAAACCCTGCCTCGGGGAGTCACAAGCTAATTCTGGTCCCAAGTCTGGATAACTGGGAGAGTTGTGTCAGGAAGCCCGTCCAGCATAAAATCTTTGCCAAATAAGACATGTAGGTCCGTCCTCCATGACAGTTCAGTACCTGCAGAAATAAAGAAGCAGCATAAAGTACCTTTATCCGACAGCCACATTAGCCATCTGTTAAGTTATCACTAACGTAGCAGGTAACAGCTATGGCAGGGGGCCCAAAGTCAAATGAGCTGGGGGCCACTGCTGGTGCTGTCCTCTCATTGGAGGGCGACTCTAGTGAGTAGAAAAAAACAAACAAACAAAACACCCACAAACATTTCAGAAAATGTCTGCTCTGCCACAGTGTTTGCAGATAGAGCAACTTTGTTCTTCTCAAGCTCTTTTTTCAGGACATAGAATATCCGCAACTCACAACATGCAATCCTTCATAAACTGCCCTTCGGTGAATGGCTTTCCTCTTTCTAGCTGCTCAGCTAGTTTGTTCCTGTCATCTCCCCTGTTCTTCTCACAGTGCTCTCCGTGTTTAGTCACATAATGACTCTTGAGGTTATATTCCTTCAGAACGGCAAGTTTTTCCTCACATATAAGGCAGATCGCATTTCAACCAAACTTTACAAAAAAATACTACAATGTCTATCTTTCTTTAAATTTTGGAAAGCTCTTTCACCATTTACTACAAACCAATATTTTCCATTCATCTGCAGAATTTTACCAACAATTAATTGTATAAAATACAGAGACCAACACAAAAGAATTAGTTCGGTAGAGTAAGAGACATTTATTTATTCGAAAGATGTTAAGTTGAGGGATTTCAGATGATGTTCAAAGACATCAAGCACTCTGTTTTAATCATACTCAACATCTCCCAGCAAAACTGTCTTTGATAACACAAGTTTGTGATGTAGTCAGAATGGGCATTAAATAGTCTTTAATGAAGCTACTTAAACCTAAGTAGCTTCATTAACCTGCTAGCTCTCAAGTACAAATGTAATGCTAAACTACATCCACGTGAGAGAAGCACAGGTAATTACATGCTGAATTTGCAGCCTCCTATAGCATATACTCAGGTGGCACAAACTGAGTTTGCTTCCACTGGAGGTAGAATATCTTCTGCAGTGTGCTACATTAAAAAAAAACCAGGAAAAAAAACCAAGACAATCTGCAGATTTTGTTGAGACTTGATCATTCACTCCCAATGCTCAGAGGTGCAGTCAGTCCAAGCCTCGGTGTGCTTCGGACAAATAGGCTGTTAAAGTATGCGGAGGTGAGAGAATTCTTCTTGTAGTCACATCATTCCTTTACTTTTACGTGGTCAACCAAGCACAGCACTGTACAGAAGTCAGGTAGTTCAGCAGTCAGCTAATCAGTCAATCTATGAATACAGAAACAGGTGGGATTGAGTCCGAAGATCTACAAAATGTCCATCCACAGTAAACCTCATTACAGGTTTGAGAGGAGCATTTATACCCCACTCCAGCCATTCCACCACCCAATTTGAGCCCACTATCTTTTTGTTCTGTTTTGTGGTACTTGTTCATCCTCATCATTCTCTCCTTCTGTTTCGTCTTTCTCATCTGTCTCCTCTAGAAGAGACGCGTCAGATGTAAACAAAGACCAACGCCAGCCACTAATTAAATAGATGAGCGGTATTAACATAACCTGAAAGCCCAAGCCAATTGTACCCCCACCCCAACTTCCCTTTAATATCCCTCCTCCTCATCCCTCCATCCATTTTTTTTCCCCTTCTTGTTGTGATCCAAGCAGTGAGCGCCAATTGTGGGCAGTGTAATTACCATTAGGACAGAAAAGCCTAGCATGTCTTTGATATGGTAATGATGCTTCATGTACACCATGTACACCCTTCACCCCCCCCCCCCCCCCCCCCCCCCAAACCACCACACCAA
>VVHJ01030268.1:21069-40270 GCA_015107715.1 Tylochromis polylepis
CCACCCCATCACTAACCAACACACACACACACACACACACGTATTCCGTACCATCAGCCCCCATTTCCTGCAGCCCCAAGCCCCCCTCCTGACACACACACACACACACTTCTAAATAATCTCACCCATGAATATCAAATGGGGCAACTCGTCAACACCTGATAGTGACGGCTACAGTTTTGCGTGAACTGCTTAAGGGTGATGGGAGGGGTGAGAGAGCAAAAGGGATGGAGTGGCAAAAGAAAGAGTGGATGGATGACGGACAAAGCGGCGAAGGGCAAGGTTGGAAGTAGGGGTGTGGTTTAAACACAAGTGGCAAAATTACACTGCTAGAGAGATAGGAGGGAATGACAAAGGGAGTGAAAAGACGATACATTTTTGACTAAAGTAAAAAGGAGGTGAAAGGGTTGTGAAGAAGGCAAGTATACCCTCAGTTATTGTCACATCCTAGTCGCATGACCAGCCGCCCCACTTTTAATTATTAATTGCATTTGTCAGGAGTCATTTAGCATCTCAGTGCTGTTCCGACTGGACAGGAACACCCTTGGACTGCTAAAATTGTTATAGTAACATTTCCTTCTTGTCTCTGTCCTTGTTTTCTTTACCCTTTCTGGTCTGATCATAGAGACCTTGTGTCTCCTCACAGCTTCACCTCTGCCCCTTTCTCTTTTTACTTGTATCAACCCTCTCTTTCCTGACTATTGCTCCCCTCGTCTCCATCAATTCTCATCCTCTGTCCAAGCTCTGGCCTCCAGCCCACGGATGGAACAGGAACAAACCGACTGCCCAGCTCCCTGCTGTCTCCCTCTCATCCCGACTACACACACCATCCCACCAATGCCCCATCAGTCCAAATCCCGCAGCCTTTCCCCTCAACACCACGCGGCCCTGGCCAGCAACACAAAATAGCCATGGACCTGGATCCCATAAACAAGAGAGCTTGACAAGTCTCTAAGGAACACAATGCACAATGTCACATGCACTGTACATTGCTTTTGTGATTGTGTTTAAAAAATGAATGCCATTGGCTTAGCAATGTGAATACTTTGCCACCTTATGAAAAAATTGGATCTGACACAAAAATGGCAAAATTTCAAGTCAAAAAGAAACTGCATGGACAATGTAATCACAACTAAACCTGTTGAAATGAAACCCAAGTATTTACTTATCAGAGAATGGATGTATAATGTTATGATATTGTATATGCATTATACTGGCACTACCCTCAGGCAATGTTTGCTACAACTGGCCCACATACTGGAAAATTGTGGCAATTGTATGCACAATCAATGTGCATACATTAAATGCAATTTGGAAATGTCCTGTCTATATAAAACAAATGTTTTGTACTGTACTCATTAATTTATCACATTAGTATATTCTAGCTCATCCCTGTCTCCTCTAAATTATGTATTTGTACAACTGTATAGCTTTGCTAAAGATGCTCTGGAAGCAATATAATTAATGTCTGTTCTTAATGCATAGAGTTTTAGAAAGATAGTTAGGGGAAGATGCAGGGTCCAAGATTGTAGAAGTGATCCTGTGCATGATTAAATTTAGTCTACTAAAAAACTTTAAGGTTAAAAGACAACTTTTCTAATTTTATGACACTCTTTGCCAGAAAATGCATAGTTTAAAAAAGGTTATGCAGAAAATGTCCATGTACTCCTTCCTCTTCCTTGTCAAAACAGCACATATTAGCCTTCATGGAAAGTGTCTATAAAGAATTTTCTTAAGGGATATCAGACTCCAGAATGGAGCCACAAAAGCCTTCACAGAAACTGATTCACGCGTGTAGCTGAACACCTTAAAATGTACAAACAGACTTTGATGTGTAAAGGAATTTGGTCTTTTAGAAAGAATGCAGTTTCAATTAAACACCAAAAAGAAAACATGTCCTGTCTCAGGCCGCAAGCAAATGTCTTTTAAACCAACCAAAACCAGCACGTTGCCATGAAAATGTTAGTCATAGTTACGTTTCAAAGTCAGGAAACTATATGTGAAGCTCTCAAGGTTCAATAAGAAATGAGATCCAAATGCAGGACTCACGGGAAAACCAAGTAAATGTAAAACTGACTGTTATATTAAGGTAGGAAGCTAATATCAACAAAGTGCAAAAATTCACAAAAGAAAACAACCTGAACTCAAGAAATCAAAGAAACCAAAACACGAACTGAGAGACATGAGGGCTTAAACAGATGCATTGATAAAGACTATAAATAAACACACAAGGCAAGCAGGGAGATGGGAAACACCAGGTAATCAAGACAACTGAAACTATTGATGTTAATGACAAAAAGAAGCAAAACTAAACACAGGACACAAGAAACAAATGACTACCAAAATAAAACAGGAAATGATCAACTGAACCACGGAGAACTCACAAAAAACAAACTGTAACCAAGACTAAAAACCTAGTGGGAGCTGGAAGCACAGAACACAAGAAACAATAAACACCTGACACTAAGGCAACATAGAGACTAGGGAACAAAAGAAAATCAAACCCAGAGAAACAACAACAACAACAACAACAACAACAAGAAACAACAGAAACTGTAACTAAAAAGATTCAAAAGACATGGAAATCAAAATGTAATTATATAAAGCAGGAACCAAACCGATCATATAAAACTAAAAACATTTTTAAATATGACAAACATATTTACTGTACATTCACTATTTTATGTTGTGACTGCTGTTACTAAAGTTACTGCTGTCTGGATCAGTTTATACTAACAGGGTTTCCAGCAGAAAAGATACTAAGCTCAGTGGCTTAGTGGCAAAAGTAATAATAGTAATAAATAATAATAGTAATAATAGTAATAAAAGGTCTTTATTTTAGGGGGCTAGAGGCATTTAAAAAACCTAACTAACAAACAAACAAACAAAAATCAGTTAAGCTTGTTTTCTATTAAGCAGTGATGTACTGTAATTAATGAACATAAGTGGACTGATGTCAGCTGATCAGGGAAAACTACATTGAATCATAACATTTTTGTTCTTTTTGTTTTCTTTTTAAACTTATAAAACTGTTTTAAGCTGTTTTGAGTGTATAAATGATTAACGGGAATAGTTGGCTAATTTAAACCGAATTAAACAATATTTGTTTCGCTTGATAAATGGAAATGAATCATTACGTTAAATCTGCCCTTTCTGGGCAATAACAACTTTAGGAAATGGTGCATGACGTCCTGATATCAACCACAGGCCAAACTGTGCGTCTCAGTCACATCAGGTGAATGAAAAGGGTGATGAGCAAGTTGTGATTCATTCTTACGCTCCTGTTAATTTACTGTAGGTACTTGCTTTGCGAATCAATCGGGATGTTCATATACATGTCTTACTTTCTGTGAACTGCATTCAGCATATTGCTTTGCTTAATTTAAAGACAATTTGAGCCATTAAATGAGTTTAAAACAAAAACAAAAAACCCACTTGACGATCAAATAACATTGAGAGTAGGAGAGTAGGTGGAGGTGAAAGAGGGTGAAGGTAGGCAGGCCATGCTGCTCGCTCTTCCCTCTCGATTCACTGGCTCCCCAGTGGGCCACGGAGAGCAGAGGGAGCCCCGGTCGATCAGAGGGGAGCCCAGATGGACCGAGACGTGCACGCACGCACACACTAACATACACACACTCACTCAGTCAGTCACATGTCATATGTTATCCCATCTGCACCATCACCAAGCTGCCTGTAACCCCAGGGCCTTGAGGGGGATACGCACATACATACACACACACACTGATACAGTATGTACACACAAGCAAACATACTCAAACAGTCACACACAAAGGTTATGGAACTGTGTGATTGTGTACACACACACACACACAGAAGAGGTGTTCACAATGTGTAACTGGAAGTGAAGATAACTGCAGCCTCTCTTGTTCACTTGAATGGAAATCTGTGCTGTAGCGCGGACACATACACACACACACACACACACACACACACACACACACACTCAATATAAGTCTTTTCACATGTTCAAAGCTGTTCTATAGGTAAACAGAGTTGCCTGATCCACCATTCTTTTGTCCTATAGAAGCATACAGACACTGAATCCAGAAATACACAGAAACAGTTCTCATTCAATGTAAAGAATGCATAGACTGACGATGTGTAAATACATATAAATACTGCCAAAGTAAAGAAATGCTTCATTTTACAGCTGACAAAGGAGGTGGTAGGCTTTGCGGTACAACCAGCAGTAAATGAAAGAAAATGAAGAATGGTGTTTAGGGATATTCAGTATACACCGGATTTGACTTCTTAAAGAACTGCTCTAAATTTTAAGGAAGAACTTGGGTCTAACTTTTGCATTACTGACTGTTAGTTGTCAGTTACTGAGCTAATTATGATACTCAATTCAATTTAATTTAATGACACCTGGCCATATCATAGGGTTACAGCGGGCAGTTTGGATTATTATTTTGTGGTTTGTCTTCATTTTTTTGATAATGTTATTTATTTACAACCAGTCTGTTGTAGTAGCAATGTATTTTTTTTAACACTACAGTACTAGAGGGCTGGGTGATATATTAAAAATTTCTAGGCATCAGTCCAACATCAGGTGACTGCTGAGTGAGTGTGTGCGTGAAAGTGGGGAATTGGGGGTGTACACACCTTTATGTACACACACACTCACTCTTTGCAATAAAATCACCCATTTTAGATAATTTAAGTTCTAATATGGAAAGAAAAATATTAGAACTTGGATAAAATAATCTGGTTCTAGCTCTGGGAGATATTTTGTCCATGTTTGCTTTAAATGAACAAACACATGGCTATAGCACATTCCATTAAGTGATCAGGGAACACAACCTGTAATTTGAAGTAATGTTGGTAAGTAAATAATGACCTTAGAAAGTTGTTAAACACTTAAATAGAGACTTCCTCACTGGTGTTTTGTTGCGTTAACCTTGCAATGCCACTGCATTCACTAGTCATACATTTCATCAATGTCAGTGCACTTTCCACTCTAGTTCAATGCAATAAAAAGACTGGAGTTGTTACCTTGTGGTGCTTTGCAGCAATCAAACGTTACAAATTAATTGTTTACTAAGTTGAATTCTCAAAGAGCACACTCCTAAGTTAGCCCTAAAATACAAAAAGAAAATCACCAATGGACTCATCCATCATCAGAAAGCCTAGACTTTTTCCCTACTTGGCCAATCTTATACAGTACCAAAGTTTTTGATTGTTTTTTTTTTCAGCATCAAACAAATCCAAAAGTCTCCAGTTTTAAATCCTGATTCAATAAAAGCAGCCATACAAAAGTGTACTGAGGTTCAAAATCCTGCTGTTTTGAGTTTGTTTGCACAACTTGGTAATTAAGTTGATTAGTACATTGTTATCATTACTGAAAAGAATGCCTGATACAACCATTAAAAGAAGACCCTCGTTATACGAATTTCCATTTGAACGTCATTTAAAGGAAAATTCTGCAGTTTGAACAGCTCTTATCCAGCTGCACACAGGAAATCGATCAAATGTCATGTCTCCCGTTTGTTTACACACGCTCTGAACTCTGACTTTAAATAAAATCACATAAGAGAATGAACTAAAGGGCTTAAAATGGATGAATCTACACGTCTAAAACAACAAATGCGCTCACACACAGACGCCTTTGTCCAACAGAACGAGACCAGTAATCTTTCCTCCACTTATCTTGGACGCGTCAGCTAAATGGGAAGTGAAAAGTCAAATATGAGATGTCACATTCAGTTTGCCTCCCTGCTTACTCTCTTCATCCCTCTCCTTTCTCCCTCCTCCCTTTCTCTTTCTCTCTCTCTCTCTCTCTCGATCCATCCCCCCATTTGTTGTGTATGTCTCTATTTGATTGCATCTTCCTCCGCCTCAACATAATGCTTACACAATACAGCTCCCATCTGGGTGATGGTTGTGTATCGGCATGTTGAGTTAATGGATTTTATACAGAGCACAGAGCATTTAATCGGAGAGTGGAGTAAGAGCTTCTTAAGAGACTGACAAAAAGAGACACACAGCGGGAGGGGGATGAGGAAATGAACAGAAGACAACATGAGATGCAGAAAAGAAATCTTTGGGACTTAATCCTTCAAGTCATCTCACCTGATAGTTGGAAAATTCATTTTACTTTATGGCCAAAAAAGGCAAAACCATATTCACACCTTGTTATCGCATCTGCACGAGTCAAACTAAGCTCGGTACACTCACACGTTTGCTGTGTGTAACTGACTTTTAGATATGTTGAACAACTTAATTGTGCAAGTTTGCTGATTTTTTTTTTTAGTACACACAGAATTGTACTTTTAAATTATGTATTCTTTTTTCTTAAACATACATGAACATAAATAGAAGCATAAATAGGAAGTTCCTGTTTCACAGCCCAAAACTCTCCACAGAAGGTATGATTACCTGATTACCCAATGAGCTGGAGAGCTAAAATAAAAGGATCATTTATCAGGTTAGCATGACATCACAACATGCATCACAGGGCTCAAAAGAGTCTTGCTTAAAGGCTGCAAAGTTGTGGCTTCTCCGCACGCCTGTGCAGTCCTCTTAAACTTGGTTAATTACATAACACACCACTCTGCAGGTGTAAAAATCACTGCAGTCCATTGAAAGTCCCTCTGGAGACTCCAACTGACGGGAAATTGCAGTAAAGAGTTTAATTGTTGAATTGAGAACACTGGGAGGTATAAATTCTTTATCTGGCACTCTGGAGAGCGTTTTCTTTGTTCCTGTCGGTGGGAGAGATAACAATTCCTCCCACCGTTAACTACCTGCCTACTTGCCGGCTGGGTTTTGTTGTGTTTTTCTTGTGTTTTGTTGCTGCTAATAGGCCTAATTGGCCATAACCCAAGCACAAGAAAGGCGGGGGGAGTGGTTAATGAAACTACCTGCTCTTTATCTCTCTCTCCTTTGCCTCTGTTCTCCCTTTCTCTTCAAGGAGAGAGAATTCCACAGAGGAACAGAAGGCACATTAAGGAAGGGTGTAAGCCCAGACAATCTATGTGGCCTGCAGCTCTTTGCACATAGATGCAAGTTAGGGAATAAGGTGGAGGAGTAGGGGGCACGCGCTAACAGAACATAAGAATGAGTAGCAGGAAAAAGAGAAAGGTTCGAGCGGCCTCCGAGAGAGTACAAGAACAAAGCCAGGTAATGTTTATGGATGATGATCTTTAAAGGCCTGGCGTTTACTGAGCAGCACTTTGATACTGAAAAGACCCTTGATTATCTCTGGGTCAGGATATAGAATGTCTGCTCTTGATGTTTAATTAACGTAGCTGTTTTGTGACGGTTTAATACGTCAAGCAGGCGTTTTGATCTCACAACAATATGTCATATCATATAGCTACAGAAAGCCATTGATGTGAGATTCATTTATTCTGCATCGAAAGCACTGCTCCCCCTGTTTGATCTGTACAAGGTTAATCTTTAACTGTAACATCGCTCACTGTGTGTGTGTGTGTGTGTGTGTGTGAGAGAGAGAGAGTGTGTCAAATGTAATTGTACTTTTCTACTGTCTCGGAATAAAGCCAAAGGCATCAGCATTTCTTTAAATGTGAGTGTTCTGACTTTATAAAACACACACTACAATATATACAGTGAAGCACCTCTGTGCCCCCCATGTATAATGTATACGTGAATGATACTGTGTTACTAATACTTCTCTGAGATAAAGGCAGTCAAACTGCCCTGCCTTCACTCTGAGGGAATACTATGAGAACAGTTTGTTAGTGGACGGACTGTTTGTTTGTGTGTGTGTGTGTGTGTGTGTGTGTGTGTGTGTGTGTGTGTGTGTGTGTGTGTGTGTGTGTGTGTGTGTGTGTGTGATAGCCTGCATTTAAATGAACAGGTTTATTTGTCACAGGTTTTACTTCTCTCACATATTTCTCAGACATTTTGCTGGGTTGTTTCATCACAACAGTCTTTGGAGCTCAGTTCACAGAAGTAAAATTGATGTAAAAAAACCCTGTTTTGATCTCACTGTCATAGTTTAATCACACGAAATGGAGCCATCATCGCCGTGTCCTCTCTGCGGCTTCGGCGGAAGAGGTTGTGGTGCAGATAGCCTCCCAAATCAATATAAATTATATATTTGCATCAACTATGATGAAATTTATGATACTAAATTGCTTTGCTGTGCTTTGAAAAAAAGAAAATCAATGAATATCACTCTGTCAGGCCTGTAGAGCTGCAGAGTAAAGAAAAAAAAGATGTATTGATTTGAGAATATCTCTGATTATGTCCGATTATGCTACTCATAATCTCTTTAATCCATTTAGACTAATGTAAAAAAACCAAAAAAACCCCCCCACACACAGTGTCTTTAAAGGCTGATGGAGTGTTTTTATATTGAATTAGAAGCCAGCCAGCGTGTGTGCATGCTGTACTCTGTGAAGGGTATAAAGGGAAGGGAGTGTCAGCCGGTGCGCTGCGCTGCTGACTTTAGCCAAGATGTTCCAGCTGCTACTGAGCATTCACATTACTGTAATCAAGCCCTGCTGGCATTGGTTACGCTGTTCCTCGCCGCCTCCTCTGTGCTACAGAGTTATCTTACATTACTAGAAAGGGAACGGTGAAACATTTCAAGCTTAAAAAAAGACTCTTGTCGGGGGGAGCTTTGAAAGCTGCTTTTGTGAAATAAGGCTGCACATGAATCCAGCATTTTGAAAACTTTCAAAGACTCTCAAGTAATTAGCTTTTTTTTGTGTTGTCATTAATGTGTTTCGTTAATGATTTAATCAATAATGAAGGCTGCTTCATCTCTATCATAAGCTAGAAGACAACGTCTTTTTTATTTCAAATGCAGATCATCCCAAAATCCTCTTGAAAGCGAACATGAACTTGGCAGAGAACTTCCTAATGTCAAGGCAGCTTTTGACCTGCTCACACCCACTGCGTAACTGTGCACGCTTGATCTGATGGTGAGCCTGCAGGTGGTGCAGTAGCATCAGCTTTGGCTCGCAGCTCTGTGCGTCGGCCTCTCCCCAACTGGGAGAGAAGAGCTGCTGACTGGAACACATTTCCCCGCCACACAGGGAAACCACTGATTCAGCTCTTATGGAGAGACCCCGTCTCTGGGGTTATTGGGGTTGGGATAACACCACTGATGCTAAAGACATCCCGTCCTCATCACTCTCTGACACGCCGGGAGCGCCGGTGAAGGTTTTTAATTTGCAGCTATTGATTTACTGTTCAAACGAGAGTTGGCTTCTGGTGAGGAGCTGGGATGAGATATATTTTGTGCTCCTTTTCTTTTAACTTCCTTCTAACTGTCTTCACGTTCTTGCTCAACTAATGTGTCAAAACACATAAACTGCTGCGAGTGTGTGAGAGAGAGAGTGGCCTCAGGGTGACGATAACAGACGGAGCCCAGTGGCTGGGTGGACGACTTTCTCTGGTTAGAGCCTGGCAACACCCTTACAGCTTCACATACCCCTGCAGACCATATCCACCCCTCCTCTTTTTTTTTTTAACCTCCTCCTTTTCCTCTCCTTCCTCTTTTACAACACCCCTCCTCAGCCCCCTCGCATGCTACTCCACATGAATAATGCAGGGGCCCTCCTCGATCGTTGCTACCAACATGCCACGGCATGTTTTATTCACGCTAAACTCAGGCAGATCCCCCGCCCCAGCAACACCACCACTACCACCACCCCCTCATCGCTGACCAGATCTGTGAGCAGCCGCCGGCCTCAAAGACATCAGCGACAGCTCGCTGTGTCTGCTCGCAAGGTCTCCTTGACCCCTGCATCCCTGCAGGAGAGCGACCCTGGTTTTTATTGGAAGTAAATATTTGCATTTAATTCCTGAAGCCCTGTCACACCCTGCTGAACATAAATGCTCGTGATTCAGTCCAGTCCTTTTCTTTCCCATTACGACTCCTTTTCTTTTCTTTTCCTTTTGTTGATGAAGGTGGCTTCTTTAGAGATGATCCTCTTTTATGAGCGAGTCTGCTGCTATCACTTGGGATGCACTGATACACCAGTGCCCTGTTTGTTAACTATAACTATAAATCACTTGCTTATGGTTTATGGGTCTCTTTTACAATCTTTACACCCACCTGGTTACCTCAGAGCGATGCTTATGGTTTGATTGCCTTCTAGACACATCCCAAACACTAGAAGGTGTTATCCTTCAAACGAGGATTTACGGTTTTTCCATTCTAAGCGTTTCCATTTTGGCGCGTCACATGAGTGGGTCACGGGCAGCCTGGTGGATAACAGGTTAAGAAGATTCAGATTAAGACGAGCCAGATTCCTTTGACTAATTGAACTGCATGACCTCTGACTTCAAAACTGAAATTAAATTATCACATGTTAATTAACGGATTAACGGCATTAGAAATAATAATAATGAAAAAAACAGTCACTACATATTTTTCTACCTGGTAACCTCATATAATTGGCTTATAATTGACCAATGAAGCACTCAAAAGACAGTACCCCATGTTTTACATTTAAATAACTTGATGTATTGTCCCCTTACTTTACCTCAGTGTGCACGCTGTTTTATATTTGTATTTATTTGGCTTTGGCTCCAAGCTCAGCACAAAGCCTCCTGTGTGTCCACAGCCAATGTATGTGTGCAAATGGCAAATAAAAGATTTTATCTTATCTTTTTTAATTTATTTTAAATATAAATATAATCCTTTGTCCTTGCTCCACCTCTAAATTAAACTTAAAATCTGGCTTTTTATTTTATTTTATTTTTTTTGTTTAATCTTGCTGACACTTAAAACACCTAAACAGGTGGAACAGGTTAGATATTTTGAAAAACTGTCAAATTTTAAGCTAAAATCTTCTTACAACGACCAAAAGACGTCACGTCATAGCAGCTGGAGTCAGTCTGAATACTGTGTTGTTTTGTCTTTGGGGCTGAGGAGCTCCTGACAGTGTTTGGGGTCCATCTGTAGGAAATGTTTACCTGGACCGTTGTCCTGAAGGTGAGACGTTGCACCTGTCCTGTGTATCATTTGAACACTCACGCAGCTGAGAGCAACCACCTCCACTTGTGTTTTGAAAACAACACGCCTGCCTTGTTTTAACAGAAGCTGTTGCCAAATCAGAGTTTTTCACCCTTATCTGATGGCCCGATCACCGCGGTCTGAGAGCATTTCTGATCACGCCTTACTGACTCTCCGTGGCCACGTCGGCGGGGATGACAGTGCTCTGATGAGCCATTTGTTACCCTTCGAGACTCATTCCTTTGCTCCTGTCTGAAATGTTTGATTGATTATTCATTTGTGTTCTTGCCAGGGCTGAGCAGTCATTAGGAAGAAGGTACCAGGTCCAAGGCTGCAGGTTCCTCCTGCTGTCTGAAGATATTTATCTTAATGGACTTGGAAGTGGTTTCAGCATATACAGCTATTTTAACCCCCTCTGTAGCTGAAGTTAAACAACAAGCAGCTGGGGGGTGTTAAAGCTGACACTCAGCCCTTGGCCTGTTTTTGTTTTCACCAAAAACAATCTCTTGCATCATCCTGTCTCCTTAGTATGCTTCCCCCGAAATATGATCCCTCACCCCCGAGTAGTGAAGCGTCCAGTGTCCAGATGGCCTGCCATGGCAGCCTCTTCATCCTCGGAAGTGTCGTTAAGTATCACCAAGCAAAGAAATAACACACTACAAATAGCACACGTGCTTTAAGTGTGACATAAAAAAGTGAACCTTTGCATTATTTCCGAAGTATTTATGGAATAGCGTCCCTTCCCCTAAAGTCTCCTTATCTGAACCCATGTTATGAAGACAACTACCTGACCCACATGAGGATTACACTTTCTTTTGTTGTGGAACAACAGTCCACCGTGCAAGTACGGTATGAGCTGCACCTGATAACAGGACGACTCCAACATGATGTCTCCAAACTCAGTAAACAGGTCAAAGGCAAAACAACATCTTCATGTAACAGAGGTGGAAGCATCTGTTACCGGGAGATGATCTTTTTAAAGAGAGGATGTCCCACTCTAAGGGTCTCTGTCCACAGCTGCTGAAAACGAACGTTAGCTCAGTGTAAAAGTGTAAAAGGACTTGTACTGTTGGCTGAGTGTAAAAGGCCTTACTTTATGTCTTTCGTCCCCTTGGTGAATGAAAGAAAATGACACTGCCAAGCTCTACACTGTGGTGATGTTTTCTGCACAGACCCTAAAGGAGCATCGACACAGGAAGCGATTTGTGCATCGCTTTGTTACTGATGGCAGGCCTCTAATGTATGCACCACCTTGTATCCTTCTTTGATCTCATTGCTCGCGTTGAAGGTGAGAAAAGTTTAGAGTTGATCTAAAATGCAGAATGTGACCGACTTTCTATGGTCTGTAGTCAACGTGTCGCTGTGAATTGCTTATTTACGGAGTCACAATTACGCAAGAGTGGCAGCGCAGATTAAACCTTTTACTACGTTTGCATTTACTGCTGCCATCTTGGATTGTTATGCCTGGGTTGGTGGGGCAGCTCCGACTTTCCGAGTAGGAAATCCGAGTTGAGGGGGCGTTCCAGATTGGGAACTTCAAAATTCTGCCTTCCAACTTATTTAGGATTAGTGCCAGCCAAATCTCTCTTTTGTTAATGAGACTACTGCCATGGTGATTCTATAGTATGTTAGTAATAATTCACAGGGGACCGCTCCACCAGTATGTAAACCTGACACCAACGATGTTCATATAAAACAATGTTCATTTACAGAGCCTGAGAAACAGCTCTAATAAGTCTGACTCCAGCCACTCGACTCGAAAGTGGACACACAAAGCTGCTCTGCTAGCTAAGTTAACTAACCTTAAATGTCAGAGTAAAAAGATACAATGTGATGTTGGTGGATGTTAAAGTTTTCAGATTGATCACTGTTATCTGCTCCACTCACCACTGTCTTGTTTCCCCCCCCTCCTCTTCCTCCTTTTCTTTTTTCTTTCACTGTCAGAAGACTAACTCCTCTTCGTTTTCACTGAGTGGCTTTTAGTTTTGTTTAAACAGAATCATGCGCTCTGCTTGCAGCAGGATTGACTGGATACAGGTGAGGCTCCGCTCTCTTCTACTGTCATAGCAAGGGTTGCACTTTCCCACTGCTGCAGTTTAAGGATCGTCAGTCCTCGGGGAAGCCGTATCCTGGCTTGCCTAGTGGCAAGCAGTGCCTCTGGTCGTGATTTCCTAAAGCAGTGCTGTGACACATTTGTTATTTTTGCCCCTGGCCTTTTAGGAGTGCAATATTTTGGGCATTTATAATGAGTAGTAATGTCACAGTTATGCTCACTATTAAGCTGGACTGTGAAACCTATTTAGGTCTTTTATTTGATCAATTATTTAATTGGGTTATCAGCACTATTAGCTTCTCCAACAGGTTAACAATATTTAAAGTTAAACATTTTATTTTGGTGCCTTTTATCTGAAAAACAACTCACCAGCAATAACACTGCCCAAAATCATGAGCATAAATATGCTGTCAGTGTGTTTAAGTTTGGTTTTAAAAAATGACAATGCTGTTGGATGATAAAACACCCTGTGCGGACGCACACTGTCGCTATTAAGGTTTTGTACCAGGTGGATCCAAATGCAGGCCAAAATGCAACAAAAAACAAAAAGGCAGATTTATTGAGTCCAAAACTAAAGAAGAAAACGTGAAACAGAAAAACCAGGAAACAAGAAAGGTCACAGGAGGGAAAACAGACAATCCACAGTAGTAGTGAAATAGTCACAACCTCTAATCCACCATCAACACAGATTTCACCTACTTATCTTCATTTTTCATCTGTCCGCTCTCAGATGTGTATTTTTCTCGTTACAAGGTGAAAAAGTTCAGATTCAGAGACTGGAAGCAGTTAGCTACAGTCACACTACTAGTGAAAAGAGTGATTGGAGCCCACGGCACAATTAAAGTTATTGAGGATGTGTGTGCCTTACTAACGGCTGCTTTAGAAACGAGGACCACGTCTGCAGCCTCTTGCTATCAGCTGCTGTCTTCAAAGCAGCTTTGGTGCATCCAGATGGTGATAAAACAGCAACGAGACGGAGTCAGTCTGCTATCAGTCTGCGAACGAATGGAGTCAAGTTGGCAATTACATGCCATCCTGTTTGTGGTAATACGAGATAAACTGAAAATCACAAATCTGTTTTCTACGTAAACAAAATTTACATGAACGCCTTGCATTCAGAGTTCAAAACTTCATAGATCTGAAATAAAAATTCTGAAATTCCGGCACAAAAAGTGTGGCAATTTAACTCCAAATTACAAAGCCGCCTGCCAACCTTGCTTCTATACAGGAATATAACCAGAAACCAGTTGTGTCGAGTCACCTGTTGCAAAGAGAAGCATTCAGACTAGTTACGTTCATCACTGCAGACTGACTCAGATTGATTGCAACGTGTTTATAAATTAGACAATTATTTGCTAACCTTTGGCAGTCAGTCTGAAATGGACAATGACTGTTTGGAGACAGGTTGCCTCCCACGAGGAATCTGTGCAATTGCCTTGCAATTAAAAGTGATTGGTGAATGCAAAAAAAAAAAAAAAATCAAAGCAATCATCGGGCAACCACAAATTTTTTTCTAGTCGCAACACACAAGAAAACACAGTTTCACATGCATATTTTTCCACGTCGTTTGCGTAATTTTGAAAATGTTAATCTTTTTAAATACATTAGTATCATTAAAAAGTGCTGGGTTATGTTAGGAAAAGATCACTGGGTGCCACGTGTTTAGAGCCCAGACAGGTTTTTGAAACACTTCAGTTTCAAAATTGTGCTGACTAACACAGAAAAACCTGAAAAAGCAAAAGCAGATAGACTTGTTGTAAGTATTTAATGTTTTGCTGCGAGACCAGGTTCATATACATGAAGGACTTTTTTATGAAACATGACACAGGTGAGAGTGAGTCACAGGAGTGGCTCAGGGCAGTCAGCCAGAGGTGAAAAACAATGAGGGCGGGTCGGACAGTCACAAAGGAGCGAAACCGAAAAAACCCAAAACAAGACACATGAGTAAAGTCAGAGTTGAGAAGAAAATAACCAAAAAACAAAGAAAGTGAAAACTAAAACTAAACACGATGACAGAGGTGGACTGAGAAGAAGACGAGAGAGAAAAATAACAAAACAAGCAGACCAGAAAAGTCCTCATCGTTAAGTCACAGAGACATTTTCTTAACACATCTTCATTTAATACTTCATACAAATATGACTTTTTGCTGTAAACAGATTGCATACTTCCTCAGTGTATATGAAGTAATGGGACAGGGGTTTAAAGGAGGCTATTTAAATCCCTCCTTTATGGCTCGCATGCCTCATTTTATGGCTTGTGGATGCTGAAATGCCCTTTAGACTCAACAAGGAGCCTCCTGGGATTGTCTGAATCTGCTGCTGTCCAAGTTTAGTAAATACAGCCTGAAAACAGATGTCACTGCTTAGATGGCTAACAGGAAGAAGGACAGTAGGCTCAGTGGAGCAATTGTGCCCAACAGAGGTCATGTTCAGAGGTGGGAGAGTAACTGAGCACATCATTGAGTGCTCAGTTTGACCCTCGGTGAGTTATTGTGTAGAGGTGGTCTGCTCTGCAGGGAGGCCCCACTTGGATCACTTTCATCCCACGCTACCTGTGGTGTTAGAAACTGTCCTGAGAGGGTCCTTATTGTTTGAAGGTGAAACATCTTTAAGTGCTGATAACATTATGGAGGCAGAGAAAGCTTTTTGCCTCTGCCGAGCCGAGGTTAGATAGCTTTCCTCCTCCCGAATTCAAGAAAACTAGCACCACCCTACACCAAGCTCTTCGCTTTCTCCCTGTTCAAAGTGTTCCCATCATTCACTCAAGGCTTACTTAACCAGCAGAGTGGAGATGAAAGCCTGATCATTCGAGTACCCCCAAGATCCTTTGATGCCCAACCATGAAGTATGTCTTAGGGCTTTTAGCATTCCTGACTCGGAGAGATTTGTTTTTTCTTTTTTTCCCTTTTTTTTTAAAGCTTGGGGAGCAGGAGGTCCTCACGGTGAACGGTTTCCCTGAATTGAAAGCATGCCGTTCGACTGTTGAACTGAAATGTGAAGTCTGCCTAATCTCTGCATGCTTGTTGCTGCAGATAGGCTAACTGCTGGATGCCTGTTGGGCAACCGTTCTCAAACATAACGGGTAAAATGGATGCAGGAACCGCTCGCTTGTGATAACACTTGTGCATTGTTTTCTCCAGATGCAGTAGTGAGTCTGCCATCATGTCTTTTCTATTTTGAGCACAGCTGTCTCTTAGCTGAGTGCCTGTAAGCCAGTTTTTTTTGTTTTTTGTTTTGCTCTCAGCATTTTGTCAATTCTTTGGAGGGTTTGGGTAATGGCTTCTGCTCGGCATAAGGAACAGCTCTCAGTGTGCAGACAGACTTCATCTCCTTTCCTCAACAGGCTTTGCTCATCAAAAAGCCGAGTCCCAGAGGCGGCCGTGTGCTGCCTGCCTCGGCCCTCGTGGTCTCAGCTGTTTGGGCTCTGGAGAGCATCAGGCCCACTCAGCTGTCTGTTCCCGTCCTAACCCCCTCCCACCGCTCTGCTTACCACAGGCAGTGTAACCCCTTCAGGATTGACAGCATCTGTCAGTGTCATTCATTCAGCAGCTTTTTGATGTTTGACCTTTTAGGTTGAGAACGTGCTAGAACTATAAACACGGCGTTTTATCGTCATTATTCTCCGCTGTTCAGGTGCTTTAACAGCTTAACATGGCTTTAAGTATCCTTTTGTGTACAATAGCAGACTTAATGAGGAACTATATATCACATATGAGAGCGCAGGAGCAGATAAACTACTTCCCAGTGAACACTGGAAACCAAAAACAGAGCTTCATGATGTCTGCAGACAAGATCGCGCCTTCACCCTTTTTATTAGAAGCACTCGCAGACTTGCGCTCCATGGGGGGAAGTCGTTCGTCAAAGACGGATCCCCTCAGGAGCTCTGCTGGATTTAGGGGTTTCCTCTGCTGTTCACGAGGCACATTTCCCAGAATTACACTCATTCATAATGAGTGAAAGCATCCATAGGGGGAAAAAAACAAAAAAAACCGAAGAGCTGCCTCTCCCCTCCATTCAGCTGCCCGGGCCCCTAATCTCTGCTAGGACGGCCCACAATGAGAAAGAAAGGCTGGCACTCACATCAAGCACCGGCCTCTGCGATGATGACAATGGATAACACTTCATGCCCTAACGTGGACTGCTTAGTCTGGGTGTGCTGTTGGAAACTTAACACGCTTCAAATACCCAGGATGTTTTCAAACCACATCATGTTAATGACCTTGTGTGTCATTTTTGGCAGTCGAGTTTATGATAACCATCTGTGTTACTGCTTAATAAACACAATATACAGAAGGGCTTGCTTTTCCCGTATATGATGCTATTTACATAATATTACAGCTCAAATGTGTGTGGTCCATCACCTCCAAAACATCAACAGTGAATCAGCTAGCATATTGTTTTCCACCTTTACGCTCAATATGATCTTCATTAATGCAGCGAGGTCAATATTCAAACCCAAGACCACACATGGTCATGAGCTCTGGGTGGAGAGCGACAGAATGAAATCTTGATAGAAGTGGCACAATTGAGCTTCCTCCCTGTCTACAATCTAGTTAAGTCTAATCGAGTTACTTATTCTTGTTGTGCTGACTTTGTCATTTCTTGTATCATAGAACCTCTCGGACCATCTACTCACCTGTGCAGTTTCTCTTCTACCTTCTCATCGCTGGTCTCACGCCTCGTACACCGTCACTCAAGTTCCCTGCTCCACCTGCCTGCTGTTATCTCCGGTTTGGCACTCTGGACTCTCTGGATCCCAGCCAAACAGACACTCACCAGGAACCCAGCGGCAGTTTTCCCCTCGCGCCATCTCCGACCTGTTCTCAAGTAAGACAGAAAAATATCATCACACGTTTACTCGTCTTACCACCTGAAACCCACCTGACACCTGTCTCCTCTGTTACAGAGCTTCTGACCACAATACCTCGAGCCTTGATCCTTACCTGCGAACCCTTGCTAGAATCACTGCTGATCCTTAGTTGTCACCATTGTTTCACTTCTGGCTAAAGCTCATAGTTTCAAGTTCTATGTTTTGTTAATAAACATTCACTTTTGGGAAATTCACTCAGCCTCCGTCTGTATCTGCATTTTGAGTTCAACCTTTTGTACTGGCTACACTGCCCTGACAGTTTTGGATATGGCATGGTTGTTGGTGCCAGATAAGCTGGTCTGAGTATTTCAGAAACTTCTGATCTACTGGGATTTCCCACATAGCCCTCTCTAGGGTTTACAGAGGTTGGGCCAAAGAAGGTAAAATATCCAGATGTCACGTCAGAGGTCAAAGTAGAATGGCCAGACTGCTTTGGGCAACAAAAAGGCAACAGAAACTCATAAACATCCACTTACATAAACAAGGTGTACAGAAGAGAATCCCTGAATGCACAACACGTTGAAGCTGTTAAAGCTGATGAGTCTCAATTTCTGCTAGGACATTCAGAGTCTAGGGTTGGAATTTGACAGAAAATAAGAAAGCATGGATCATTTAAACGCCACAGCCTACCTGAGTATTGCTGCTAACTGTCTCGATCCCTTCATGGCCTCAGTGTACCCATCTTCTGATGATTGCTTCCAACAGGATTACGCATGTCACACAATGCTCAAACCATCTCCACATAAAAATGTGGAGAAATCTATAGTAACTGTGTAAAAGGTCCATCCTAACACTAGCAAAGCATACCTAATTAATTGGCCAGTGATACAGTAAAGGCCTGACAGTATTAGAGACACAACCCCAGTGATCTTCTGATCCTCTATGGGCAAGCACCTGGTGCCCCCTCCTGAGCCTGGTTGTGCAGTGTGATGCTTCTTCCTGTTAGAACGAAGTTTTTCCTTCCCGCTATTGCCAAGTGTTTGCTCATAGGAGGTCATCTGATTGTTGGGGTTTTCTCTCTATTATTTTAGACTCTTTACCTTAACATATAAAGCACCTTGAGCCGATTGTTGTTGTTATTTTTCAGTGTATAAAAAAATTTAATTGACTGTGGGGACGAAGAACTCCCTTTTAACAGAACCAGGTTGCGGGTGTGGGGAAAGAGAAGATACAAACGAGGAACATAATGAGACCACCAAGAACAAATGGGATGAAACAGAAAATTGTGTGAGAGAGCATAAAGTTACTGTTTTGTAACAGGGTGTCAACATGTTTTTTTCAGCTGTTAACATGATTGGGGGGGGGGGGGGGGGCCAAAGGG
>VVHJ01030293.1:3275-19607 GCA_015107715.1 Tylochromis polylepis
ATGAGGCAAATTACAGCTTTGCTTCCTATTAGCAAAAAAAAAAAAAAAAAACAACCCTCACATTGTTACTTACTCTACAGCGAGCAATCATGAAGCAAAACACTGCGACAAAAACAGATTTCAAGTGCAACCAGATCAGCTTATCTCAGACATACCCTCTACCCCGTGAATCACCCAAAGCTGCCACCTTAAATCGAACACTTCTAACAGGATAATTTGAAAGTCAGCTCGGATTGCAGATCATAATGGCTTTTATTGCCTCGTGCGTTATAGTTCATCGCCATGCGCAGAACTAAATGTGTCCCTGTTTGCATGTACATTACACATTAAGCTCTAGAGCGCTTAAGCCAAACTGTTTCCTACTCTGTACTTAACGGCCCACTCTGTGCCATAGGGATGGCAGAGCTTCTCTAATAGTTAGTGCTTAGTGAAGGTAGGCATCCCTGAAATATGAAAATCAATCATGGATGATGGCTCATTTGGGCTGTCTACCAGGCAACAGCAGAGTTAGGAAATAAAAAGGGCTGAAGTTCCAATTACACAGTCGATGCCCATTTGTTCCATGGTATAGTGTAACCCTTTGGTTGAAGTTGTTGATGCTTCCATCAAGCTGCATAATGAGTATGCTGTGGGCATAACATATTAAATGGAATTAAGTATCTAATGAATAAACTGAGAATTGGAAAAGTGGTAAAGGAGAGCCAGATGCTTCTACGGGGAAATCATGAAGCTAAGAGATGACATTATGGTGGTTGAACAAGTGGCTACCTTTAGCTGATGAGAGTAACTAAAGAACCTGATTCCACACTTTCAAACAGCCATCTAAAGCAATATACAGTATATAGTTCATTTTAGAAAACAGTGGCTGAGACAAAAGTTCAACTTTAGACGCCAGCAACAAATCACAAAATGAGATCACCATGACCCAGACTGACAGCAGCTTATGTGACCCATTTAACCTTCTTGCAAACCATGCAAACCCAACAATCTGTTCACTGGCCTTCCTGTCACCCACGGATGGAGAGGAATAACGGTCTGCCATGGAGTCAAACTGCTCAAAACTAATATAATTTTGCCTGGGCAATCTAATAAAACACAAGAGCCATTTTCCCTCTTTTTCTGCCCTCCTTCCATATATCCTGGCAGAGTCGCTATGATTCATAAAAGCTGTGGTGGCGGCTCTCAGTATGCGATGAGCGAAAGGCACCTTGGGGAATTTTATGATCCACGACGAAGCGTCCAGGATCATTTTCGATGTATGCATGTGTCACTGCATATTAATAATGGCCTCTGTCTCTGAAAGTGCCAGCACACCTTCAAAGAAGATAATTTAATCTTCCCCCTGCTGAGCATTCTCTCCTCTCCACGCTTGCTAATACTCTCCCTTAGAATCCCAGTCAAAGGAGCCACCGCTTACACTGTGCACCTTGGTTTTTGGATAACAAACAGGAGGAACAGATAGAAACGATAGAGGAGGAATTAAGCCCATATTCTTAATACCACCAAGGAAGATAAACACAGAGACTTTTTTCTTATCTTTACATATGTAAATTGAGTGGCCATATAATGTTACGGAGACAATTTGCCAAGGGAATCTTTTACTTGGGCTTATCCATCTACTGCTGAGAATCATGTGTAGCCACTAAAAATTCCCTTATTAAAAATCCCCAGTCTGCTGTCCTTTCATCTGTCCCCATTTGTGTACTATAAGATGGCAAACAAGCAAAAGAACAAAGCAGGGTGCTCTTAAGTGAGCCCCATGTGCCCTTTTACCCCTCATAAAATGATTTTCTTTAAAGAATCTGCATCCCCGCAGTGAAGCCAACAAATAAGGAGAGCAGTGCTGGATTCAGGGTTTGTTTTTTGGGATGGAGAGTTCTGTGTGTAGGGCTGTGTGTTCAGAGACTGCAAAGCATACCAATACCAACCGAATAACCTTAAATGTCCTTATGTTTTATTTTCATGTTGGAGGCTCGCAACCAGTTATTCTCTGTCTAAGAGGAGCTGTCTCCAAAGAAACCCACCATAAAAGAAGGTCAATTATTAAATAGACTGACAAACATACTCAGTGTATAACAATAAATTATTTACGTCACACAGTGGCCATGCAATAGCATGCCATGACATACTGCCCTTAACAGTACAGTAATGTCAGCTGATGATGTAAGCGCATCAATGTATTACAATGAGAGTCATAAACCTAAAAAAAGAACCATTAATTGTCCATTTCAGGATGATTCATTCTCAAAAAAATAAAAAAAAAATAAATAAAATAAATGTCAAATTAATACACATGTGGGCTAAATCTATTCAAATGCTGCAAAGAACATTTAGCATATTATCACAGAAGCTTGATCTTTTTGGATTTGATGGGTGTAACTCTGACTTCAATAAGCATCGGGGTGAACATTTATAACCATGGCTTTTTGTCTACTGAATATCAGCAATTACTGTTTCAAAATGAGAATGTGGACCCTATCCTTATTTTCCTCTTTATCTTTATACACCATTTGGAGTTTAGCTATTATCAAGGGTGCCAATATATCTGGGGGGCACTGCATAACTCAGGAGAACAGCAACAGAAAAAAAATGCAAGGGACAAAACAGAGAGTTTAATAGTATGTTTAAGATTTCTGGCAAAGGCATTGGCTTTGCACTGTGGCAGCCTGGATTACAAGGCCAAAAAATATTTGCAAATATTAGACGTAGACACAACCTTCCTCAAAACTGTGCTATTATCATGGACAGAGGCAGTATTCTACATATATTCAATGAGGCCAGAAAAAGAATGTACTGCAGTAAATCTGATTTACTTTACCGCCTATGAGCGGAAACTGCTTAATGGAGTGTGTGGTGGATCTCATCTCAAACACTTCACCAGTCAGAGGTATCACAGCTCAGTAATGGATCAAGCAAAGCAGAAGTTCAGTGAGGTAACTGTGTCAGTGGCTGTGAGTCAAGGCCACAATCCTGACTTACACAGGGAACAGGTTTGTTTAGGTTGCAGCCCTCTACAGTAGGAAGATGCACTGATGAACACTGGCTCTGGCTAATATCAGCTTTGGTGACTTGTTCATTTGCCTTGCAGCCTATCAGCACAGAGATGACAAGCCAGTCCATTTCATGCATGTCCAGCACATGCATAGCAGTGCAGGCAAACAACTGTGCACGCACTCACAGCTACATGTCGTAACATGCTGTTAGTGTGGAAGCTCCTCACTGTCGGTGAAGACACAAAATTTGCCAAAGTAAACCATGAGGGAAAGCATTTGTGATAACACAGCAAATCAGACCATTAAATCAATTTAATGGTTTACAAAAAATTGTATTCTCATTATTTTTTTAATGCCAAATTACAATTATCTACTCGCATTCAAGGACAGAAAAATGTGTTTTAGTGGTTGAATGTTACGCTTGATTATTTTCGGACTTCTCCGAGAATTTCAGTGTGGAGATTAAAATTGGAGTTTAAAAACAGTAATTCAGTTTGCCTAATACATAACAACATAATTTTTCGTTTTAAACACGTTTTTGACAAATTTCTAAAATCTTTGTGTTTTCTTGCTTTTAAGACAAGTCGTCCACTAAATTTGTAAAGCAGTGTATATGCTCTCAGTGATAATCCTAAGAAAAAAGATCGGAATCGGCCAAAATCTCTATCAGCACATCACACAAAATTTGAATCGCTGCATCTTTAGTGAAGGCCTAAATAAAGATACGGTGTTCCCAAATGAGAGGGTAATTTTTTTTTCTTTAGACATAAAAGCAGCACAATAAAAAACTAATCAAATTAAAGCTGATACTTTAATCCAGAAGTCATAATTTTATTTTATATTAAATGTGCTAAAGCACAGGACCTAAAGTGAAAGGCGAAATTTGTAAAAGTCTAAATAATTAGAGTCTGGACCTTATGAACAGAATGTGCTCTGCATAGATGGTGAACAGCATGAACACTGTTAAAATACAGCAATGCAATATTACAAAATAACATGATGCATTAATTTGACAGTAACTGACAAGCAACATTAAAAGAATCAAACTGCCCCATATACTATAGGAGTATTAAAATGCACTGCAGTAGATGATATTATGTTGTCTTCTCTCTGAATGTGTCACTTACAAATGCTGCACTTAATCTGCAATATGAAAAGACATATTTTGGAAATAAAACTGTTATATGGCTAGCTCTTATTATTTATGTGTGCTAGACCACTGAAAGCATTTTTTCCAATCAGTGAGGATCATCTTGCTTTACACCAGTATTGGATTTTTATATAATTTGTTCATCACTTTTGTGACTTTTCAGATATTTACTTCACTTGAATCAACACAAGCAAACTTGCTTTAAGTCTTCCATTAATCACATGTACACAATGATGGAGGTTTTTCTCTATATTGCCCACTCCTAATTGAATTGGTTCATTTAAAAATCGAACCCTATTTCAGCTTCCTTGAGAAGATCTCTGCAGTACTCACAGCTGCAACTGGACTGTGTATGACCATGCAATTTTATGCCATAAGTTATTGAGTTTTAGCATATTATGTCATCAGACAAGGCAGTGAGCAATTCCCACAGCTGTTCCCCTCTTGGCGTTTTAATGACGTTATCATCGTGGCTTACTCCCACTTCGGCTCCGGCAAATAACCTTGTAACATGTACAACAAGCCACTTAATGGTGAAATAAATGAGTCAGAGGCCTTCTCCCTCTTGTTTTCCCTGAATGAGTATGCATGTGTGTGTGAGAGAGAGAGAGATAGAGAGAGAGAGAGAAAGAGAGAGAGAGAGAGAGCGAGCACGGGAGTGAAACATAAAGGAGCAAAAAGCCAACCCGCACAAGTGTGATTCTTTCCATCCAAGTGTGAGTGAAGCGCACAGTTCAGAGTGCTTTTTTATTCACTAACATCTTCCTCAGTAAACTGTGTTTGGGGCAATGACAAAAAACCCCTGATGTCTTTAAGGTTTCTTTCTGTCGCCACACTCTCACCTCCCCTCAAGAGTATGGAGGAGGTGAGAGAGAAAAAACCTAAGCTGTCATCACAGTTTAGATCAGTGTCCAGCCTCAAGCCGCCGCTGCCTCCACACCCCTTGCCCTCTGCCCAAACCTCCAGCAGCCTATTACGCAACTTCCAAAACAAGGTCACGGAAATATCCAGAGATGAATCAAAATAGATAAACAGCAGGGGAAGGAAAGAAAAGAAGGATCCTCTCCCTTCTCTCTCTCTTTCTGCCCATTACAGTGTGTGAATCAGCAGGAGGCCTGACCGCTGGAATAAGAGAGCCTGCAGAGGCTAACGCATAAAAATACCCATGGACACATTTACACAGGCACACACACAAATGTACATATTCACAGGCAAGTGTCTGACACTGGCAGCTGGAGAGATTTAAATAGTTTTAACAGGACATGCACCATCATGCCGTCATGTTTGTGCGCGTGTGAACAGTCGAGAACAAGAAAATAGACTCTCTTTAAATTCTAAGGTTTGAGGTATCAGGACATAATGAAAAATGATCTGGTCCTGAGCAAGTTTTAAACTTAATCTAAATACAACCTAAATTTAAATTTAAACAACAGCATGCGACATTTCACACAGCGCTGCGATTTATTTAATGACAATGGAGCCAAAATACAGAAGCAGTGTGTAAAAAAAACTAAGTACATCCCATCATTTAAAAACTTGTAGAAGCACCTTTAGTAGCAATAAGAAGAAATCATTTTCAGTATGACGTTATCAGTCTCTCACATTGTGGTGTTCTTAAGAGAGGCTTTCTCCCTTCCAAACCCTTCCAAACAAACCATACTTGTTCAGTCCTTTCTATTTGTGCTGTCATGAACTTTCACATTTTACATGCTGTAGTGTCGGAGATGTAGCTCTTGGGGTTTTTTGCAGTTTCTCTGAGCATTGCACGGTCAGCCCTTGGGGTAAATTTGCTTGGATGCCGACGCCTGGTAAGCTTGGCAACTGTCTTGAATGTTTTCCATGTCTGCATAATCTTCTTCACTGTAGACTTCATGTTAGATTTCATATTGTTTGCAAATAGCATTGCAACAGTTGCTTCTCTAAGATCATTGCTGATCTCTTTCCTCGTTGGCACTGAGTTAACACACATCTAAGTCCTCCAGACCAGGACAGGGACTCAAACGCGGTGATGATCAGTTAATCAAGCGCATATGGTTAGCAGCACTTCACTGATTCTGCATTTTGGTTTAGTTTTTCTTAAATAAATAATGGCACGCTGATATATGACATATGTTGCTGTTCATCTGAGGTTGTATTTACTTCATTTTTTTATGCTCTGAATTGTAAAACTGTAGAATTTAAAGAGGGTGTGCTTTCTTTTCTTTTTTACCATGCTCATATGTGTGCTTGATCTAATGAGGAGAATTACTGTAAGGATTAATATTCACCTGCAGTTAAAATCTAATTTCCTAAACAAGGAATCCTCTGGAGTAAGCAACCCTATTCTGACCCCCTCTTTGTCATGCATTATTAATTAACCTTCAGGTTAAAAAAAACTAGCTCAGGTACACTAAAGAAACGTCACACATTGTGTGTTACACAGGGGATTAACATTAATAACCACAAAGGAAAAGAAAGCCGTGTAAATTTGAAAGCTGGCAATTGAAAAAATATTGAGAAGTCCAGACTAGTTTGTAATGGAATCAAAGACAACTAGAGCAGAAGATGAACATCACCTAATTCTCAATTAGTCAAAGAAGTTTATCAAAAACTGCATTTCTAATTAATTCGGGGCTAAGCAGCAAAGCTGTGTAGGCATCAGTAGTGTTTCTGTATTTCCTTATTGATCGTTCTTCAACTTATTTATCTTTCTGCTTTTGCAAATGCAGTTCATGGCATCCTCTAGAATGCAGTCATTCATTCTCAACTATGAATGATATGCTGGATTTAAAAAGAAAAACAATGCATCTTTGCCATTTTTGGATTCAAACTGGAAAAGGTAAAGATTTGCACCCCAAAAAGGACTCTTTTAGAGTTATGTTACATGTTGAAAGGTCAAATTACAATTTTTTTTTTACACCGAATTTCGCCTTTTTGCTGTTTTCTGAGATATGACATCACTTCCTGTTTGCATTCTTTGCTATATATCTGACTGGATGTAACATACAAAAAGTCTAAATAGTCTAAAATCCACTTGATTCATTTTATGAAATTTTTAAAACTCTAAAGTCCTATTTGGTGGTCATGGATGACACCTCCCACAGTATTATCAGACAAAAGAATCAATCAGTGCAAAAATATTAACAGCTATCATGCAAAATGCTGTAGATTTCAATTCCTTTTTGTGCTTGCTCCAAATGAGGCTCCAACTCGTTGCTAAGATGTGACCTCATTTCCTTTTTGGCAGCTCTGCCGCAGAATTCAAGTGGCTGCGAACAACGGATACATTCAAAAATCCATATGTCAACTTTTGTGAGGCTTTGCCTGAAGATCATCTTTGCCAGTTTTGATGAAGAAAATGTGGTATCAGGAGAGAAGAAGAGAAAAGAAGATAATGAAGGGGTGCATAAAAAAGCATTAAAAACACTAATGATGCCTATGCAGTTTCATTTCCTAACCCTTAATCCTTAAATATACCAGCTGTAAGAACTGAACATGCCACGTCTGTGCCGCAAACACAGCAACTCATCTCCTCACGAGTATCCAGTATTACAACACAATACTGCAAATAATTTAAATCCTCACTCTGCTGCTTGTTTAGAAGCTATTATTGATGTCTTAATCATTCCTTACATAATCAAAGTTCAAACTACAGCAGCTAAACTGCCTTAATTAAATTCTGATGGTCTTCCATGGCATAGGTACATCTCTACCCATCAGGGACAGTTTAACTTCCCCTCATACTTTTGAGCTTCTGCCCTAAAGCTGTATCTGCTCCACAAGTGAACAATCATTTCCCCAATCTTCCTAACAGCTGTCACTAAAAGAAAATCAACGGTTATTAATGAGGAAAATTGTGGTGAGCACGGCGTGCATCCTCAGCTCTGTGTTCTTCTACGACTGCCATGGATGTGTACGGTCTTGTCATTACATGTTAATGGGCTTTCCCCTAACGCTACAGCAGAGCAGAGAGACAGAGCCTGTGATGGAGAGAACAGGGAACCATTTGATGTTTGCCAGTTGAAAGAATAAGCCTTCCTTTGGGTTGTGCTTTCCACTGAGGCATGCTGGGATTGAAAGAGTGCTTGCCCAGGGCTAAAGGGGATTTTTGGTGGGCGTCACACATCCAATTACCTCGGTAGCATCATAGAAATCCACAGGGAATGCACACAACAACAGACACACGCATTCACAAAAGTGCATGTGTGCACCCACACATACATCAACATGTAAGACACCCACTACAGGAGGCACTCACCGCAGAGGGGGGCAGCCAAATTTTGCTATTCTGCTTCAACTGGATCACTAACTACAGAATTCATGAATTTTATCAGCATGTGTTGATATGTGGCTTATGATATAAATATGGATAGCAATATGGAAACACCACCCAGGTCCCACCTCTTTGGAGAGCATTACTAATGCATTCAGAGACTCTATTACCGGATTTGCATGGGCTCCTCTGATGAGCCAAGAGGAGCTGCAGATCCACTAATATGTTGAGGTTTATTGGTGTATTTATAAGCTGTTTTGAAGTCTTCTGTTCTTGTGGCAGAAGCAGGGATTTCTAGCTGTTCAATATCCACATCAATAAACTTTAATAACTACATGGTCCCACATCCGCACCCCGAGCACGGAAACCAGCAAAACTCAACTCATTTAAATCATAACATCCTGGAATTAAAGAATTCAGTATATTTTTATTACATCTACCTACACCGGTTAATGATTTTAATATTTCCTCTTACTTTAAAACAGGGGGCAGAAGGCCAGAGGGAAATCATATTTCACCGGACCATCCAATGAAATCGATTTTGTAGTATATTTTTAATTATACAAGATTCGTCATTTCGTTTAATAACATGATGAAATGGCCTAGGGCACCACTTCTCCTTTAGTGAAGCTGATAAATCTCTGATATCTGTGTAGTGTTAAGTCACCTGTGTCACCACAGGGAAATACACTATATGTGTTTGATTAATGCACCTACAACACAACAAAAAGAGGCATGCATAAACATTTTTTTTTTAATAAAATTTAGTCTGTGATCAAAATCAGATGGGAATCTATGCTTATTATTTTTTAGAATACATCACTAAAATGTAAAGTAAAAGCCACATATGTATTCAGAGAGCAAATACTGATGTTCTTCTTGAAGAACTTAGGACTGACACAGCAGTCCCTAAACAATCAAATCGACTATTGATCTGCAATTTCACACAATCAAGCTAACCCCCAATTGAGCTTGGAGGACAAAATCCATGGTGAGTCTGGCTGTTAGCGTCAGAAAAAAAAAAAACATCGCTGTTGAGGGAAGCTTTTCTGCTTAGCGGAGAGACCTTTGATTACAACCACAAGACAGACAGATGTAAACTCTACTCCAACATATATTTTAGCAACCATCACAAGGTAATCACATGGATGAAGAGGCGAAGAAAGCTCGAACAAGCCCGTTTCTTATTATTAGGAAGTACGCTGAATAAAAAAAGGAGTAATATTATTGTAAACAAGGGAAAAAGCAATGGAGGGAATCTGGGAGATGCAGAAATGACGAAAATAATGCCAGGAGGTGAGCTCAAGCTGTGAACATGGCATTTGAGGAGGCTTCCTTTAGGCTTCAGTCATCTAACACACATCTAACTGACATGAAAGACAAGTAAAAGCACTACCAACTGTCTCTCTCTATGCAGATGTTTGGGCATGTGAGGTTTGTGTTTCTTAAAAGTGAGAAACTGTTTGGCTCTGAATTCAACTGATTTTCACTGTTTCATATATGCACTGCATTCTGTATGTTTGAACTCTGTGAAACAGGAATTCATCATAAGGTTTAAGAGATCAGCCTCAAATATACATGTATATCAGATTCTGTTACCCTGTGCCCAGTGTGATCACCTCATCAGAAATATACAGTCATATGAAAAAGAAAGGTTTCTATGTAGTCCAGTGCAAAATTAAGCAGTCGAGTGCTGCTAGGTAAATGCACTTGATTACCTGATCATCAGGGAGTGTGAGGTCCTCTATAAAAGCTGACGTCTTGACAGTTTGCTAGTCTGGAGCATTCAGGTATGCGCTAACACAAGGCCACAATCTTCCCAGCAGTGGCAAATATACTGCCACCAGAAGGCATACTGTGCAATGCTCCAAAAAATCCAAGAGCTATATCTTAGACTCTACAGGCCCCAGTTAGCATGTTAAATGTTAAAATTCATGACAGCACAATTAGAAAAAGACTGAACAAGTATTGGGTTGTTTGGAAGGGCTGCCAAGAGAAAGCCTCTTCTCTCTGAAAGAACGTGGCAGCACGGCTTACGGCTTACAAAGCTGAATCTGAACAAATCACAGGTCTTATGGAACCAAGTCCTTTGGACAAAATGGACAGCACTACGTTCAGCTAAAACCAAACATTATATCAGCACGAACTCTTAACACCCACAGTGGTGCAGGAGTTGTGATTTGGGCTTGCTTTGCAGCCAAAGGACCTGGGCATATTATAGTCATTTAATTGACCAACAACTCCTCTGTATACCAAAGTATTCTAGAGTCCAATTTTAGGCCATCTGTCCAACAGCTAAAGCATAGCCCAGATTGGGCAATACAACAGGGCAACAAACCCAAGTAAAGCACCAAAACTCCAACAGAATGCCTGAAAAGAAAAGAGTCCTGTGAAAACCTTATTTATCATGTGACTGTAACTACAGGTTTCTGCAATGCTGATGACAAATATCACACGTTTGCATTTACTGCATTTCTGTTTGGCATATTGCTACCAGTTATCACAGTTATTTCTTGAAACAACATTTGACATCATTCCTCTAAATGTAACTGCAATAGCCACTAAATCGCATGTGCATCTTCTGATGCTCTCTTGCTTATTTTTTAAGGCTTTACCAACCTTCATATAGTCACTCTTGGTTCCTCCTTTCTCTTTTCTGCAATGCAATAATTTCATCTAAAGTAAATGCTTTTCAACATCTATTTGCCTCAGCCTGGCCTGCTCAGCTCATTCAGTATTGTTTCAAGTACCCATAAAAGCTGAACATAGTGGCACAGAAGCACAGACTAATGCTTTGGAGGTCTAGGCTAATTACAGAGAGATGCGGACATGTTGTTGATGTTAGATGAAGTGGAATATACTGCAGTTATTAGTTTACAGTTTATATAGAAAAGCAGCAATAGGGAGCACTTTATTTTGATAATTGTTTGAGCCAGAGTTACAGAAGGCTTTCTAACAAGTGCAGATATGAACAAATTGGAAGTTAGTTTGTAAAAAAGTTTAATCATGAACATTTAATGATAATCACACAGAAGAATTCTTAGTAGTCGGGTAACTCGGGGTATAGAACAAGCCAAATTTTAAATCGGTAGGTTTTGACCTGATGTCAAAAATCTAAACTGCCCAAGAAAACTGCAAGCTCTCCAAAGAGAAGCACATGCGATGCTGAGCAGACACATATAGACTCGTTCAAGAGCCACCGCTAATTACTGCAGCACAAATCTTGGATTTCTAAGTAGGCGCTGCTGACAGCACAAGCCAACTAGTTTTTCTCAGATTCTGGGCATTTATTGTTCTCAACAGCTGATGCGTGGCTACTACACTTACATTGTACTGCTCCAGATAAAATGTCTATGAACAGCAAAGCCTTTGCAGAAGCATTCAGGATAAACACGAGGGAAGGCGTGCAGGACTGGGCAAGAACAAGAGATCTGCATTGCACCTTCCTCAGAGCGTCCTTTTTCCACTGAACAAAATCTCAATGAAGAAGTGCTTTGCGTACTAAAGATGACTTTGCTTGCTTTGGCATAGAAAGCCATTAACTGACAGTGCACGGCTTGAGGTTATCCCCATGGGTATAACAGCCTCTGGGATATACTGTGTCTGGTGGAGAGATGAAGAGAGCATGGCGCTAAAGAGATTAGTTATTACATTGTGAATTTCTGTTAGAAGAATAAGGTTTTTAGATACTATTGAGGGATACACAGAAAGCTAAATAACAAAAAAGGGCTTAGCACTCAGTTGGATATCCTTTTAAAGATGGTGGGAGGTGTAGTAAGTATAAAAGCAAGTACAAAAGCATACATAATGACTAAATCACACGTTCACAGGCACTTTGAGGCACGTTCGCCATCCATGATGAATCCTGCTTCGACAGGATGATGTGTGAACATGGTCATAAATCACACTGCTAAATTAATATCTCAGCAAAGTGTTGCCCTAGATAGATGAAAAAGCATGCACGCACACAGAAAATGAGTACACATCCTCCCACACTCACACAAACTGCATGGTCATCTCTGCTGAAATTTCACAGTGCCTCTGCAGAGCCACAGTACAACTCCAAAGGCTCAGTCCCCTTTTGCCAGTAGGTTACTCCCTACATTTAAGAAAAGAGGGAAAAAAAACAGTTTAGATTTTATTTTAATGCATTTGCACTATTAGGTGGGGCAGAGAGTTGTTAGGAGTTTTATGCAAAGTTGTCTCTATAGGAAGGTCCCCGCTTCCAAGCTGCCTGGCATGTTTGTCATTTATTCTGAAGCTAAGCTACTGAAGTCGTCATTGTCAACAAAGGTACTTTGCTACTGTTCCTTCTTGTCAGAGAAGCTTAAGCATTATTTTCTAAAAAGATAACTAAGCTCCATCCTAGAGTTGCCTCAGCAATGAAACACTTCTGAATTTTGAAGAGAGATTTTCAGTCGCAACACCCCCACCCACCCAACCTTCTACCACCGCCACGCTCGCCTCATCATCCCCTCCCAACACCACTACTCCCCACCCCACTCCACGCCACACAGCAATTTTATCTGCTCTCGTGCGCAATTGTAAGGATGCTGCAAGAAGCTTGCGCTTCTGCAATCACTTCACATTTGTTTCAGCGATTGATTTGCTGGCATGTGAGGGGAAGGAGAGAATGTGGGTAGGCTGTGAGGGACGGAGGGAAGGAAGAAGCGAGCGAGGAAGGCAGCGGGGAAGTCAGAGGACGTGCAATGCCAGGCTCACATACTGTCACCATGACAACAGACATCACTTCACAGGAGCAGCACTTAGGAAGGATGCCTGTGTGGGCTGAAGTGACATAGTTGAAGGTTGGCATTAGCCTCTTGTGGGTGCCACAACGTACCAATCCTCTCCTGGCTTTCTTTTTTTTGGCTTTTTCCTCCATAGTGCTGCTAAAAGGATCTCTGTCGCTCTTGTAAGATACCTATTGGGATTGCTGAGTGATTTGTACTTCATGTGTGCAAATGTGGGTCCTGCCAGTTTGTCTTAACAAAGACAATTCAATCGAGCAAGATGTGTAACGTAAGACAGGAGTCATTCATATTCAATGAGATGCTTTCATCATTCGCGTCACTTTGAAGCTGGCTAACATGTATAATTCTCTGTGATTTGAAGTGATGCCAATCATGGAAATGATATCTCAAGAAATAAAAACCCATTCAGAGTGAAAAGAGCTTGAGAGCAAAGTCGCTGTTCATTTAGAAAATTCTGCAATACATTTTAAGGTATATAATGCATATATATGAATACAACACTCATCTTAAAAAAAATACTGTTTTTGTGGGCTTAACAAATATAATAGCAGTTTAATGTTAACAGATGTTCTAGCTCATGTGATATTGAAAACCCATTAATTATCAATGTACAAAATGAATTCTGGCACAGTCATTTGCAATAATAGTCACTTTGTCTCACTCTCTGGAAGCATAAATATATCTGTTTCTTCTATTTATGCACAAATTCTAAACCTAGGTTAAGGGATTTTTTCATCTGTTCTTATCAACGTGCACCATTTACAGCTGCAACTCCTCACTATGCATCTGGTCTTGTTTATCCTTCCCTATACAGCATACAACACTCATGAACAGAACAAGCTGCAAAGCATATAATAGACAAGCCGTGTCACTAAAGCATGAGTATATGTTATAAAAAATGAAGTTCAGTGGGGAATGTGATAAACTCAACTCAACTAGTGAGTTAAATTTCAGATACAACAAAGCAAATACAGTGTGAAATGTTAATGAATGATTCACACAGCTGTGAGTCAGTGCTGATCCATTTTGCAGAAAACTGAAACAGCAGAATTCTGACTCTGATATTGGTGACGTGGAGTCAATCTAAGGGCTGATCCATTCAGTTCAGTTCTGGGATGTTTTGTGTTTACTTCGCTATGTCACAGCAGCAGCTAACGGCAGGAGCTAATGTAGCATAGGAAAAGCTAACAGCAAAAGGTCAGGAGGTATTTCATGCAAGGCCAACAGCTTTTATTTGTATGTTCGCTAGGGGTGGGCGATATATCCTCAAGAATATCTAAAGAAAATCTGCCATGATATCTATGATGATATACTGTAGGAAAAAATACTGAAAAGTTTTATCAACACTTGCAGCTTGATGAGAGTAGCATTTATACATGTAAGTAAATGAAGAGCATTTTCCATTCTTTGCTGATATTGCCATTCATGACAGACAGAATTCGAAGTGTGGATCTACTAAAACAATATAGCAGCAACACAGCATTATGTCCAGTGATACACATGAGTCAAATGTAAGCGTAAAGGTATCCTAAGTAGAGTTTTTGTTGGAAATTTTCAATAAAAGTATTTCATAACTGCTTAACACTTTGCTTAATGATAACTTAAATATCTTAACCTTGTAACTCATCAGGAGTTGCACAGTATTGGCACATAATACACCTGAAAAATATTTTTTCCATCTGGGATTTTGTATCTTTTTAACCGGCCACTTAAAGTCCCTCCTCTTCCACCGTGTTATCACATCACTAATTTCCAATTAAACAAGCGAGTGCTCCAGCAATGCTCAGTTGAGTCATTTGTTCGCTTTTGGGTTGCGCATCAAAAGCTGCTAGCATCTCCTCCTCCTAGTCTTCTTAGCCTGTTTGTACTCAAAAATGTGTTTTTGCCTAAAGTGGTGAAACATGTTTGTTTCCACCTTTACAGGGAGCAGTTGTCTTGCATATTTTGTAAAGCATTGTGCTTTGTTTCTGTTGTTTAACTAGCTTCGTGCTTAGGTGCTAAATAATCATCAGAGGCTGACATCCGGCTGTCATTGTGCAGACTAGGAAAGGTAAACACGTGATGTCACTATATCAATTATGCCACATTATGACAACTTGATATCAATAAATCTTTTGACTCTATCAATGCGAAAGGGGAAAAAAAAAGCTATAACGAGATGATGCTTTGGCTTTATTTACTTACTTTAACTTTTTATGTTCATGATGAGAGAACTTATAAGGACACTAGTTGGAACATTCGTTGGGGAGTTTTAATTACACTTATGGTAGCATAAGTTGATGAAGTCATCAACTTGATTATTTTAGTTTCTCTTATTATGTTACTAGAGCTGTCCACGAAAAAGGAAAAACTAGCCCAACTGCAAATAACAGCAGTATGCAGCAGCCTAATGAGTGTCATTATGAACCAAAATGATAAAAGTATGTAAAAACTTGAATTTATTTCATTCTATGTTAATTTATATTCTATATAAAGGCCGCTGAGGCTGAAAGTAGACTGGACCCCAAAATGCAGATTCAAACACGGAGAGAAGCAAAAAATGACGTGCTAATTTTATTTACACTGACGTGGGCATCAAACATGAAATATCAAACACTAGTGAATGGGGCTGGGAACTATAGCTGTGTCCCAATTCCTAGGCCACATCCTTCGAAGGACCCAGCCTTCGCGGTCTACATGGGCTGGGTCCTTCGAAGAACGAGAAGGCTGGAAGTGCGAGGCTGTGAAATGGGACGGCCTACCCTTCATATGTGCGTCACCAGCTGTCTTGGCAGAGTTTAATAAACTCAGCCGTCTGCTCCTTGCTCCCTATAATTTAACAGGACATTGGAGTAAATTCTCTACCATCTCACACTTCTGTTTAATCAGTTTTCTGTTTGACGTTTTTACAGCATATTCAGCTGTGTGAAAACTATAACTTTAATCTCAGCCAAACCGATTTACTCAGGAACAAACAAAACACTGAAAAACGCCGAACAATAACATTTTTAAGTTGTCTAAGTGACTTATATATCATGTTTAACCTGAATAGCGAAAGACCGCGGAGGGGTCTGGAAACGATGTGCCGGGAGTCCGGTGTTCTCGCCGGCTCTAGTGAGCCTTGACCTCCCGGTCAGCTATCGAGCTGGTGGGTAAAAGACATCTCCGAAAACGTCAGTGCACTTTTGCAAATATGTGATGTCT
>VVHJ01030312.1:17318-30876 GCA_015107715.1 Tylochromis polylepis
AGGTTAAATCACATTTCTCATAAACGCTTCGCATTTCTCGTGTGGATTTCGACCACCTTTTTACTTTAAACCCACTCGAAGTGTGATGGTCCCAATGATGTGGCTGAAAATTAATGATAATACCCCTGATGCCAAAAAAGGTGGTGGGGGTTTAAACATTTGATGTATTTTCTGAGGGAACCCTCATGGACTTCAGCGCCTGGCCCCGTGTAACAACCACTGTTCTTTTTATTGTGCTGAATCACAGTCACAGGTTTATACTAACTAAAGGAATTTTCTTTATCTATTAGAAAGATTAAGTTGTTCTAAAGGGACGGCTACCTTGGCACATAAAAGTGTGAATCAGAGTGGAAAATAAACAACCGTTAGACCCTGAAAGAAAAAGAAAAACAAACAAACAAACAAAATTGGTCTTAGCTGATCTCTAGCAATTGTGAATACATTTTTAAGTGAACCAATGGTGGTTTGGGGTTAATAATTGTTCTGCTGGGACTCATTTGCATTCAAGTGTTGAAATCAGTTTTTCTAGATTTTTAAAGGGAAAGTTCCTCCGCTACCGCTTCTGTCTTCTTTCCAAATTTTTGTGTTCGTTAGCATGCGTTTCCACTTATTAAAACAAAAGTTGCATTTCAGTATTGTACAATCTTGAATAATATTGTAATGCATGCTACATGTTGACATGTGAAAATGGTGTGATAGAGCCAACAGATATTGCCTCCCAATAGCAATGTTAGCCACAGAAACCAGTAGGAACTTTGCGGGAGGGCCATTATGCCAAGCACACAAGGCACTGACTAATTCCTGATCAACTCCTCGGGAGCTGAAAGCTGCACCTCTCTCTCCCTCTTTCTAACAGGGGTCTGTTAACACAAAATGGATCAATCAATCTTTGCTTAATGTCTCACATAAATCTAATAACCCTGACTGACTGCCTCGGCATGGCATACAGTGGACGGGCTACAAACTAATGTCTGTATGTGTCTAATGTTGCCTTGTTAGATGCATTGTGCTTGTTATGAGATCAATACACTCACTGCATTAATCTGCCATGTGCAATGTACCAGAAACAGAGATGTTTGGGCTGCATAATTCGTGTCTGTGTGATAAATAGGGATGTGGAGCATCACTGATTCTAAGTTATTTTGAAAGACATTGTTTTATATTGCAAGTAGAGCATCACCTCAGGCAAACTTTAAGAGGGGACTTGGAGCCAAAAGCAAGAGGACAATGCTGCCTCGGGCTCCGAGTTGGCGGGAGCAGAATCAGTATGGGTAACAGCAATCTATAAGGACATCCATAATGATATAAACACTGTTTGCTAAAGATTTGGCACAATTATCAATCTGGAGTGCTTTAAAACATTTCCTGCATTCGATGACCTTTTCAAATGCCGCCAGAGTGATAGAAAAAGGTGGCTATGAGGAAACAGAAGAACCGCACATTCTAGGCAGGACAAATTGTTCAACCGTACTAGACTCTGGCACACTTAATGCCACGCTCTTTCCAAGTCGGGCCCCGCTGGACAAAGCCAAAAGGTTGACTCCACAGGCAGACTAATTTGAAGCTTCAGATTTTGCGTTGAAGTGGACGCTATTGACCACTGCCTTCATAGCCCAACAGACTTGGAGGGCAGTTCAAAGGGATGAGCCTATTCAACAGTCATCTATCCTTCCCTTTCATTTCAAAAAAGGTGCACAATATATGCAAGCTTATGTAACATCAAATACAGCAACATGAAAGAGCCTGATTTTTTACTGCACATTGTAGCAGAGGGGAAAAATGAAACACTTGAAGTTTTGCATCTTTGGAGGGGAAAAATGTTATTGATATTCAGATTTCTAGTCTATTTTGGAAATAATAAGATAGAGACAAGATTGTTGTAATGTGGTGATATTGTCCTTTCCTGCCCTTAGCTGCCCTCTTTCAATCACGGGCTTATTGGGAACACTGATAGCTACAGATTGGGGCTATAATAAATCATAGGAACTAATGAAAAGCTTCAGAAATGAGAAAGATCCTGACTCTGGGCCAAACACAGTGGGTCAATAACAGAGTGGCTGGCAGAGACACACAGGTGGCGAAACACAGAGGAAATTGGGAGAAAGGGAAATGAATTGATGCAGTTAAATTGCCGTACTGCATGCAAATACGCTTGCTTTTAGTGTATTGCAAAGTGTATATCTAAAGATTTTTAACAGACAGCCTGCAGTGTTTCTCCACTGGGCCGTTATGCTCGCATTTGTCCGAGCGTTTGCGCCCTCGTGCGTTTATGCATGTGGGAGTGGGTGCACCGGGACAACCCTGAACTGCCAGAAAAATAGTCCCCCTCATTATGGTCGTTTTTAGCAGCAATTTAAAAGCAATTACGATAAGCCTTGGGGTCAGAAAAAGTGTAAACATGGTACATTTGTTTGACTGGCAAGGGCGAGATGATAAATCATCATCATCAGCATCCATCTCCAACTGCTACTAAATGCCTCCCCTGTGGATGCAAAGGCCATATTTGCATCCATTGAATAAACAGAATTGGAACTGTGAAAAAACAACAACAACAACAATAATAATAATACTCGAATCCTATAGGCAATAGCAGCTCATGTGTATACTTATAGTTATTTGTGAATACCTGCATTTCTGTCTGCGTATGGTCAACAAAGTAAAAGTAGCAGTAGTAGTATGAGTAGTATCCTGCTGTGTGTTCTGGTCCTGAATTACTCACCCCTCAGGTGTGAAATCTTTCTCTTTGCAGATCTCCATGAGTTTTGGGGTAAGCCTGTAGGCTTTGAGAGACAGGGAGCCTTGAGCTGTCTTTATGGGATCTAGAATGAGACAAAGGTGAGAGCTTGATTTAAAAAAAAAAAAAACTGCACTAACCATCTTAAATCATATGGTTTGCAGAAAACAAACAAACTCGTGGTTTTCATTTTGCCCATTGACCATTTCAAATACATAAATAAAACAATGCATTTTTGGAATAATTTTTGTAGTTTCACGACAGCTCTATTTATTAGACACAGTTTTGATGTCTGGGTTTCGTCTAGTTAATCCCAGGAAAATCAGTACCGTGTAAGCAGCATAGTCATTAGCAAACATAGATTGCTTTCTCGACTCATATCTTTATATGTGGAATCCTGAGTGAGAGAGGGATTGTTTTTCTTTGATTTTTTCCCCCTTAAAGAACGTGAAACGTGTTCACCCCGAATACAGTGATAAAACAGTGATGTTTCAAAATGCACAACATAAACAGTAATCTAGCATGATATCCAATTTTTCAGCACTGAGAATCATAAAACCCCTAAATTTTACAATTTTCCTAAACAAAAAGCCTAATGATTAATTTTCAGAGAACTGACAGGCTTGCCTTGCTATTAAGCCAAAGCCAAAGCCAAAGTTAAGCACTATATTTGCAAAAGCAACTTGGCATGACATGTCAACAATAATAATTAGGTTCCTTTCCATGCATGGAAAAGAGTGGTGTGTCTCTGCACTGTGACCGCCATCATCATAGGCCACAGTAGCTTAATCATAATGCACAGTATTCTCCTTAATAACTCTGAAATGTGGTTTCTAGCAGACTCTTCTTTTACACCTCTGCAAAGAGAAGCCACAGTTTACAGATTAATACAGTTAAACTGAGCCCGCAAAAATGTATGTGCCCAAAGTGAAAATATGACGAACAAAAAGGTCCTGTTAAAAATGTCTCATCTGCAGATAAGCCATTATAACAGTGACTCAGGGAATTTTCAGATTCTGTCAGTATGTCCTCTCCCCAATTTTGGGGATAGAAAACTTTATTCTTGTACTGGCATACTAAGTAGGAAAAAGAGGAGCACTTACAAAATTGCTTCTGTTATAAAAATCAATTCAACACACTGAAATAAAGTGAAAGTAGCACAGAAGAAAGAACAAAATAAAAACAAAGTCCACTTCCTGTTCATACTACCTGCAGAAAATGGGCCCTAACTACATCTACCTAGACTGAGGTTTTTGCCTACAGCTTAGCCAGTTTTATAAAAGACTGACAGTTCATGTGATCATCTCCACTGAGAGTGGTTGGCAATCGCAACAGTTCACTAAAGATAGCCATCCTATATTAACAGGAAGCCTGTTGGCTTAATTAACATTTTGCATGATCAAGCCTGAAGGCCCAGGAGCCTCCTGAATTTGGACACAGAACCTTTAGCTTTTCCTTCCCACAGACACTAGTCTGTACCAAGCAGGGTTGGTCAAGTTACTTGAAAAAAGCAATTAGTTACTAATTACTGATTACTTCTCCAAGAAAGTAATCCCATTACTTTACTGATTACTTATTTTCAAAAGTAATTAGTTACTTCATTACTTAGTAACTTACTTACTTTTTAAAAACATGATACACAACCTGAATACGTAATAAAGCAATAGACCTTTCAGCCCAATATTTTTTCTGCATAATCCATCATATAAAATTGAATCAAATGGAGAAGTCTCTTCTTAAAAATTGTTTTATTAGTTTTAATCTTTTAATTTTATCCACATTGCATCAAGCAAAAATTTAATTATATGCAACAGTCTCTGACTTGAAGAAATTTGTTTAACATTTAAACCTATTTTCTGCATATTCCAGCATATAAAATAAAACAATTTTTTGTGTTTACACTCACTTTTCCAAAACAGAACAAAAAAAGAAATAAATTTTCTTTCCCTTTGACTTTTTCACTGTAGAAAGAAGTTTTCTTCCCGTGCAGAGTGTACAGCGGACGCTAATGTTTTTGTCACTTTTTACGGAACCAAACTCAAAGTAATGTCAGTACTTCCAAGCTTTAAACACTGCATGGTCGTACTCTCTCCCGCGCTCCATATTATCCATTGTTGATCTGCACACGTCTGTTGCTGCCACGGACGTCGCACGCGCGTACGTCACTGTCATGAGACACTCTCACAAACAAAATCACGGTTTAGTAACGCAGTAACGCAGCGCGCTTACGGGAAAGTAACAGTAATCTAATTACTTTTTTTGCAATAGTAATTACTTACTTTACTCATTACTTGAAAAAAGTGATGGGATTACAGTAACGGGTGTTACTGCCCATCTCTTGTGCTCACAAGCAGAATAATAATTTCTCGGCTTACTGTGTGTTCCCCCTGGTGCATGTTTACACTGGCTCAACATCAGATGCATCAGGCATGCTGCACAAACCATTTCACTGCACCTGCACTGACAATTTGCTAAATAAACTCAGACATACACCTGAGATCTGAGGGACCCAGAACAACTGCAGAATCATTTTGGTTGTTGAATTTGAAGTTCTTTTTCTAAAATAAACTTCAAGGTCCACTTAATAACAGCCACTGACAGGCGACTGTGCACGACTGAGCTATTGATAGCATAGCTCGCAGCTTCTGCAGAAGAGTTTTGGAGAAACAAGGGTGTTATTTTTGAATGTAGCATGACAGAATGTGTCGGCTGTCGTGCTAAATACGGTATAGCAGAGGTTTTTGATGACGTGTAGAACAGATGTGTCACTCTCAGATTTTATTTATGCGGCTGAAACAAAAAACTGTTTTTCAAGACCTCCATTATGCATTTCTGCCAGGTTTCAGCTGAGCCTGAGGGCGGTAGCTATGTGTTCCAAGGCTTCATACAGAGTAAAGACTACGGACAGTTTGGGCTACAGCGACTTGGTATGCATTTTTCCCCCCTCCAAATACAGTAATCTTCATTGCCATCATCACACATCCATCTAATCATCTTCCATTTTTAATAACATGTTGTTTATTATTAATTTGCTTGAATTTTTAAACTTTACTGTGGGATATCTGTATAGGTTCTCAGTCATCCAGGTCATGGTAGTCTTAAGAGCTTGTTTAAGTTTTTTTGAAAACGTTTCGCCTCTCAATCAAGAGTCTTCTTCAGTTCTAAAATCAAAAAGTGGAGAGTCCCAGGTATTGAAACCTTAGTTGTGGTTGTCCCTTATGAGGTGGTCATGCCTTTTTTTCCACACTTTGGCTCATGTGATGACTCACATGATTAATAGTGGGTCAACAACCACGTCCTAAAGGACAGTGATTTTCTTTTCAAGCTCTTAAGACTTTACTGTGGAGCAGTGTGTGACTCTACACTTAATGTTCATCTGCATGATTTCCTTGAATGATAATCCTGCTCCAATGCCCAACCTCTGCTGCTTGTCTCATCATCATTTTGGATTAGGAAATTGCAGTCATATATTCTTCATGGATACGTGACAGCCGACATATGTATCACTGTCGCTTGTCTTACGGGTCAGGCTAAATTTGTCTCGATATCGTTCCATCTAAACTGGAGAGCTTGGAGAAGGACACTTAACTCCAGCATACATGCACCAAAGAGACTTGGAAATTTTAAAGGCATTCATGTAAAGCATTATTTAAAAAAAAAATTAAACTACAAACTATGATACTGTATGAATAATATGGCTGTTATACTATTATACTGGCAGCATTCATACACTTAAAGTGCCTTACTCCTCGTACCTACTTTCAGCCACCTTTTATCTCAACCATACAGCAAGCAGCAGATTATCCACTTCACCATCATTGCCCTTCACTTGTGTGTGTTCTACATTAACGCTGCCATCATCATATGATGGTCTCCAGGAGATTATGGCAGTCACAGTGATCATTATGAGTATGATCATTATGGATATCATCTGGCTGCTGTGTCTCCAACTCCAGTTTTATGATTTTCATCATCGTCGTCATTATCACCAACAGATATGTATCATTCTGGGTTTTTTTGTCTCTCTGTTTTGGTCTTTGGTTTATCCTGCATGTAGTCTCTGTTTTACATTTCCTCTGGTTAAATGTTGCGTTTGCTGTGTTGCAGGTTTGAGTGTGAGAGAGAACAGTACGCTCACTGAGCCTGAAACCAACGGCTCCACCAACAGCAGTTCTGTTGCTGTCGCCATCCTCGTGCCTTTCTTTGCTCTCATCTTTGCAGGCCTCGGTTTCTATCTCTACAAGCAGCGGTACGTAGCGAACCCTGGTTTCTTCCACACTAGCTGCTGTAGTGGACATCTCATTGGTTCCCACATGTGAAAGAATGTAGAGTCTGTGTTCCCAGGTTGAGCTTTAGTAATTTACTACACATTTGATGTCAAAAAAGATATAGACGCCCAGATATTTCTAGATGTCTTCACATTTGCAGCCAATAGTGGATGGTACACAGTGGCCCACTTCCATAGTCTGCTTTATCACAGTAAAGTTCCTCACTGGATACAGTAACTTACTTGTGAGAGACTTCAAAGCCTGATGCAATATTAGTCAACGTATTACCGTGTAAACCGTATTACACAGCAGCATACTTTAGGTTTTTAATGAGAACGGCTTTGATACAATGCGTAATTTGCTATATGTTCACACGTGTAAGTAATGCACAGGGTGTGTACTGTGTGCGGATGGAAGGATTTTCCCTTAATTTAACCAGAATAGCTCTCAGAGCATAGCATGCAAATTTTGTACTCATTATGTTACCTACCAGAGAAATGGCACAGGGCACCTCTGACTGCTCTTTTCAACAGTAATTACACTTCAGTCTCATTTACCAGCTACAGCAGTCCGGACCAAGATAATGGAAAAGTGTTTATATGATTGGAAGGATGGTAGATAATTGGCCTACTATCTCTAACTAATATGCACCCTTCCGTCCTTTTTTTTGTTTTTTGTTTTTTTCTCCCCAGGAAAACAGATAAAGCGCAGTACACAGGGTGCTCTGTCCACGAGAACAACAATGGACAAGCCACTTTTGAGAATCCCATGTATAACACGAACACAAAAGCTGCTGAGGGGAAAGTTGTCCGCTTTGACCCCAATCTCAACACCATCTGCACCATGGTTTGATGTCTATTGAGTATGAGAAAAAGGACTGGAGAATACAACCTCTCCAGGTTTGCTTCACGTGACTATATATAGACATATTTATATATTTCCCAGTTTCTAAAGTCACCAAATTGCTCAGAAACATAAAGCACACTTTCACCAACACCTTAAGGTGGTTGCAATCGATCATATACACAAAGTAAAAGATGAAAGAGTGAGGAAGGGTAGATACCGCACCTATTCAGATCTTCCCGTAGTCTGGTGAAGAGAAGTGTTTTTTTGCACTCTGTGAGTGTTGGCTTTATGAATAAAAGAGCCGGCGGCATATAGATAAAATAGAGTATTTTATACTCTGTAGTATAAATATAGAGGGGTTATTTCGCAATGCCAAATGAAAAATTTAATGTTTTCTGTTACAAAAACTAAACAAAAAAAAACAAAACAGCCCAGATCTACGCTGTTTTGTTTGCTTTCGTCTTAGTCTTACATCATCCTGATGAGAATTATTTTTCTGTCATGGAGGTGAGGAGCCTCTCAACTGTGAGTTGATCAATCTAATCTGTTTTCTGTTTTCCAAGCAGTGGGGTGTGTAAGCGCAGATGAAGTGGTAGAAGAGAAACAGCCTCTCTTTGAATAGTGTCGATGCTGAAGTCTGTTCAAAGTTATATGGTCAATTATACCTCTTAATTGGGTGGTACCTCCTACTGAGGAAATATATGGCCAGGGATTTAATTACTGAGGTGCAGTACACTTTTCTGAGTGCCGCTGGGAGTGCATTTTCTTCACCAGAGATATAGTTAGCATTAGTATTTATTAATGTTTGCAATGAATTTGTTTTTGACTGAAATGTTCGCACAATTTGACAAGGCCAACCGTTCTGTACTTGTCAGTGAACTGGTGATGTGGGGACTTATTAAACTGGTAGCTAGGTTTTCCACTGATTGTTTTTGCCTCTCAGAATTAGTTTGTGCCCCAAATGAGCCAAATCTGGAGTGATGTAACCCCCGGCCTTGAGCCTGTATATATCAAGAATTTCAAAGTAGGAGTTGCTTGCCTAATTAGTTCAGGTTTTCTTAAATAACAAGGTCAAGAATACCTACACTGCACAGAACGTACAACTGGCCAGGTTTCCCAGAAGTTTATTTAAGCCTGGAAGTCCGTAAATTGTGCAACGATATGTGAGTGGGCAGTCTGAGCCTTTTAGTGTGTTAATCAATATTTTGACAGCCTTATGTTAGAGTAACTCCTAAACAAAATAAGTGCAACTACCCCATCATCTCTCATTTTCAGAGCAGTGTGTGTTCTATAATTCTTTTGGGAAACCGTGCCTTAGTCAGTATATTCTTTATTCATACTCCTACTCTAAGACACTTGATAAATACACGGCCTTGGCCTGTTTTATTAAACAATTTTTTGTTTGTTTGTTTGTTTGTTTGTTTTTTAAATCTCTTATGAAACCATCAGCTTCTGCCAACAAATGTACAGTATACACAAGAATTTGCACACTTAAACATGAACCACCATCTGTTTTGAACTCCCATCCAAGACCAGTTATGTTAAATATGAAGAAAAAATTGAATTTGACACTGTCATCACATTTCTACATCATTGCAGTGCCTTGAATACTGTATGGGCATGTGTTTTTTAAGAAAGACATTACATATATTGCATTAGTAAAACTGCACACTGGTGTAATTTATCTGCACAGTTTGCAATGATTTAGCAGAGTGATGTCAGAGGGTTTATCTATGAAGAGGCATCAAAAAGCAGCTCATAGTTTCATAACTGTGCATGTTGACAAAAAGTGATCCAGTATAGCAATTGCTGCTATAGTACTTTGTACCACTACGTTGACTCCTGTCATTGCTATTCCATTTTGTACATTTATACAGTTTTGATACTTGATGGCATTCTTTGGCAAGATGTCTTGTGTTATCGATATGTACTATATTTTGCAAGTTTCACATTTCTTATGGATGAAAAAAAGAAATGCATCTGGTCAAAACAGTATACAGTCAGTCTTACACCCAGAGACTCCGGAGTAGAGTAGAATGCTTTTAAGTGTACCACACAATTGTTATCGCGTTCAACAACCTCTGTATAAAAACATGTACATATAACAAAAGTTTTGTAAAGAGATATATTTTTTATGCAATTAAAGCATTTGTAAGTTATTGAATATGTTGTGTAAAATTTCACATGTAAATGTCATGTAAGATCAAAAACATTTGTATTTTTTCTTTATCAGCAATGTATAAATCGTTAATTTATATATAAAATATAAAATAATGATCTTGTGTTGATGGTTCTTATTTCTGATTTGCTTGGTTCTGTTAAAAAAAATTGCAGTTTATTTGCTCTGTAAAGAAAGTTTTAATAGGCACACCTCCTGATTCAATAGGAAGTAAGGAGGTAAGTAGCAGCCAGGTGTTGCTAATCAAATACACTTGATGAACTGGTTATCTGGAAGTGTGAGCACCTCTATAAAAGCACATATTTTGGTAATTTGTTGGTCTGGAGCATTCAGGTGTGCGTTAAAACAATGCCAGGAGTGGATTTCACAGCAAATTCAGTCCAATGTCAGACCATGCAATGCTCAGAAAAACTGCAAAAAAACCCAAGAGCTAGGTTTCAAACCCCACAGGCTTCAGTTAGCATGTTAAATGTTAAAGTGCATGACAGTAGAATTGGAAATAAACTGAAGGATGGCTTGTGCTGAAGTATATCCAGGTGAAATCCTCTTCTCGCTGAAAAGAACATGGCATCACAGCTTAGATGTGCGAAGTTGCCTCTGAATGAACACGACTTCTGGAACAATGTTTCTTTGACTGATGAGACCAGAGCAGAGATGTTTGGCCATAATGCTAAGCACCATTGATGAAAACCAAACACCATATCATCAAGAAGTGTCTCAGACCAACTGCTAAGCACGGTGGTAGAAGGGTGATGATTTAGGCTTGTTTTGCAGCCACAGGACCTGAGTCAACCATGAACTCCTTTGTATATAAAAGTATTGTAGAGTCAGATGTGAAGCTTGGTGAAATTAGATCATACAACAGAACACTGATCTCAAGCACAACAACAAATCTACAAGAGAAAAAGAAAAGAATCAAGGTGTTTCTGTGCCCCAGTCAAAGTTCAGCCCTCAACCCAATTGAAATACTGTGAGAGAAACTGAGAACTAAGGCAACATTATAAAGAAACCTGGGACAAAACTCCTCCACAATGATGTGGGCGAGTGATGAAGTCGTACAGAAAACAGTTACTTCAAGTTATTTCTGCTAAAGTGGTTTTACGTGCTTTTGAATCATTGGGTGTACTTAGTTTTAGCACTGCATAGAGTCCTGTGAAAACTCTTTTCCACATGGCGGGATATTAAGCAAAGAACTTTTAGCGTTCACTTAATTTAGATTGCTGACTATTAGTTTGTTGAGCTAAAAAAACATTATCACTCATATTGTCATTGTCCAAAGGATCGTTGAAGTCTGCCATGTGTCAATGTGACCATTAATAAATGCAGTCTTACACTTTCAAGCAGTGCTTAAAATGAACAAAAAAAATCTTTGCACATTCAAGATCATTCAGACTGCTAGATTTTAAAGGTCTCCTTGTCTCCACTGATCCGAATCTTTTTTCGTGTGTGTATCTCGCTGCTTACAAATTTCCTCTGGAATGGGCACAAAACTGAAAATGCATTTCAGTGTACTTGGCTTTGCATGCAAAATGTATAACAGGTGTTCTTTGTTATTTATTTGTTTTTTAATTTTTTTTCACAATTCTTTGGATTTGAGCAATTTGGATGATTGACCATTTATGCACAATAGAGAGAGCGCAAGTTCTGCAAAACGCATATGAAAATTGAGGCATTTGAGAGAAACAAACCCTGTTCTCCCACAAAGAACTCAATTTATCATGCATGAAAAAGTGTGCGCATTTGTCAACAACACTAAATTTCCAGAAAGTAGCAGAAAATAGTGTCTGTGAAGTCTTTTAAGAAAGACAAATCAAACAAATTAAAATAAAATAACAGAAACTATACGAAGGAGAAATTAATTGGTGTACTACTGGGAAGAAAGAAGATAACTGTGGTAATCACAGTAGAGGTGATCAGCAAGGGAGTGTGGCAGAGATCACAGAATACTCGATAAGGAATGTATGAAGAAGCCTTATAACAATCAACCCACAAGCACATGAATGACATGAATTGGTTTGATTTTATCCTGAGGTTAAGCATGCACTTTAATGTTTAAGCCTGGGATTTGTGTATGGATTAGAAATATTTACCAGAAGGATTTTACATTGAAGTTCCACTGAAGTATCATCAGGCAGGCTTTGCCAAAGGGGTGATGATGTAAAGTAAGCTGTGCATAGTCGAGAATGTCAGAAAGACTCATGGTGTTTGCTAGGTGTGTGTGTGAAAACCTTTTAAACACTGACATCACCTTTCTGTTTGTACAGCATGTTGCGCAGTGTCAGCTTTTTGCTGCAGTTTGTACCACGCCATGCTTACAAATGCCCAATTAAGATCTGATGACTGTGCAAGTTAGTGCAGCAAGCTGATTTCGCTGTCCTGATTATGATATGAGGCACTGGTAGTCTTGTGCTGTGGGCCTGTGACTGGTAAAGAAAATCAGTTTGCAGAGGTGCATGCCCGGTACAATGATGGGATGTTCCTGCCTGCCTTTGATGTTCAGATACCCTGCAGTGCTCCTCCACTTTCATCAAGGGCTCACCAACATTCCCAGCTAGCAACATTGACACTTTACGTCATAGATGGAAATTTTTAAACATCACTCCAGATTTCCCAACAGGAACTCTGCCTGATATGAGTGAGCACTGTTGAGAGAATCGTTTCTTTTCCTGCATCGCATAACAGATTACGCTTACAGAGTGAAGCACAAGCCAGGAAAGTTTCTGGTTTACTGATATGGGAAACTTTTGGCTTTAATGGCCTGAACTGTCAGGTGGCTAACCATCCCCTTTCTTGGTATACATTTAATTTTTTTTTCTTTTAAAAGTAAATGAACCATTTTAAACCAAGTTAGACAATGTCCTCAGGTGTGTGGACTGCTCGTGATGCAAATGGGAAGCTGCCGAGAGTAAAATATCAGTCACAGATGCACTCAAACAGGCAGGTAAAGCTAATGAAAATTTTATTTCTTAACTTTCTATAGGTTTTTTTTCCTGTAATTTGTGAGGTATTTCTATTTTTTCTCACCATGTCTTCCACCAAGAATCAAAGCTGAAACACTTCTTTATTTGGAAGATTTTTAAGGAATACAAATTCCTAATGAATCATGGCTTTAGTAGAAGTATTTTCACCAGTCATAACAATAAAATTCATGTAAAGGTTATGTCTTGGAAAATGGACTGGGATTTAATATTCTGTTGAACAGTTTCCGAGAGCAGGGCCTGGAAGAGTTATACAGTTTAACGTACTCTTAATCTTAAAGTGGATGAATAATGTAAATTCCTCTATAACCTTTTCGGCTAAATAAATGTTTAACCCACAGTTAAATCACAGGGGCACTGGGAAATAGCTTACAGCAGAATGAGGTAGTATATGACAGTAGACGTAACTGGGGCCAACAAGCATGATCATAACAATAAAAAATGTGCAATGGGGGAGGGCACAAGCAAGTGTGTGTGTGTGTGTGTGTGTGTGTGTGTGTGTGTGTGTGTGTGTGTGTGTGTGTGTGTGTGTGTGTGTGTGGGTGGAGGGTGG